>OY987264.1:13604012-13749508 GCA_963920665.1 Straminergon stramineum | reverse complement strand
GATTAATGGTATTAGGATGTAGGGTTCATGGTTCTAGGGTGTAGAATTCACCGTATTAGGGTCTAGGGTTCAAAAAGTTTATGTGTTCAAATATGCACACATTAGCTTTGTCAAATAATCACAAAAATAATATGGTTCATTGGAGAAGTTCTAATTGTATATGGATTGCAAAACAAATTGCACCATTCTTATTTGTAATGAATATGAATTAATTTTTGAATTCAATGCACTTTGATTGGTGGGTTAGCGTTTGAGTATATAATATTGTCAATAATTAGGTAATTATAGGTCATATAATCTTTTCTTGATTTATTGTATGTTGCATGCCTCTAAAATTGTATGTAATGAACATTTACACAATGAACTTTAAATGCAAGACTAAGTATGCTTTGAAATCATAGGCATCCAATATATGATATCCAAGCGCACAAATCTTTAATGGATCACTTTGTCATTGAAGTATGAGATATTTCGGATTATAAATTTTATAAGTACTTGTATATCGGAGAAGTATTATTAATTGAATAACTTGTAGGCCACATGTTGGAAACCACATGGAAACTCTAAATTGAATTGGAGAAGGATTATTTTGGGATTTTCATTAGGAACTGTAAAAAGAAAATACATATCATTTCTAGGACTCTAGCATGAAATGAGTTTTTTGGTACAAATCTTGTGTATGACCTGGCTTATTTATTTATACTTTATTGAAACTTTTGTTTTCAAATTACTCAATTCGCTTTAGTTTTTATAGTTATAGATCAAGAATTGTTCATTTCCAACACCAATCCAACGACAATGACTTATTAAAATCCGTTACCAACAATAGTGACTTTTAGATAAAAGAGAAATTTATGCCACATTTATCTACTTTTGGACTTTTGAAAGTCCATAATTAATAATGGTCATCGGGAGAAAAAAAATAGTTATCAAGGAATAATCCAAAACATTGGGAGATCTATGCCAAACATTTGAAGATCAATATAAAATATCCGGAGATCTATACAAACATCGGGAGATCTTCTAATGATATTATTTGGAGATTTTTTGATGTAAAGTCCAAAATTCATTGAAGAGTACAAAAGTAGTTAAATGTGGCATCTTTACTATTGCTTTAGCGAATTCACTTTCACTTGCAACACTCAAAAGAGCTCAAAAACAAAAGCAATATCCAATATAACCCATCGCAATGCTCAATGATAAAATATATTTCTCCTCAAAAGAGATCATTCCTAATGAAAGAAGCCAAGCTCCTTAAACACTTACAAAAAAGAATTATGGCTTCAAGCAATATAGGAAAAATACCCTATCTTCCTACCAACAAGTCAAACAATCCCTAATTTTATACTACCACCTAACAAGCCTAACTACCTTTCTATTTGGAACGAGCATAGATGTAGTAAGATGCCTATCTTTTAACTAGAAAATGGCCTACATCATATCAACATCATTTGATTAATTATAGATTTAATGCAAAATTATAGCAATAGAAAAAATTTGGACTTTGTAAAAGGTAGTTTGACTTTGGTAAGAATCTCACACTAAAAGAAGATCTTGCAAAAGAGAATGAAAAATAAAGCCCAATTTTGGGATGTGAGAAGCAAGTTAGCTTCTTCCCCAAATCCCAATCTAGTATCTAGAAATAAAATTGTGTCTCAAAAGAATATAGAGTGCCTATAAAAAAACCTTTGAGGTCTATACAAAACATCAAAAGATCTATGATTTTTTTCCAAAATGAAGAGATTTTCCTTCATATATTTTAATCCCTCACCACCTAGAGTATCTCAAAATATATTGAAAAGGGACTTATTTCATCCCCTTAGGCAACAAGGCATTAAACAAGTTATCATAGTCTATATCCTACAACTTTATAGTATATAGAATTCATTCATCTCATTTTGGACAATTCTATAGTCTATAACTAATATTGTATATGTTGGTAAAGGTTGTATATATTACAAATACAATTTAAATGTTAAAGAATGGATAAAAAATCATACTTGTTAGTCAAGAAAAAGAAAAAGAAATGAAGAAAAATGACAAATTTTGACTACCATCTAAAACATTCAAAATATAAAAGTGCCCATTGCAGAAAATCTAGACTCTTGAGAGACACATCTCAGTATGGATAGTAATGCAAATTCAAGAAAATAAGAAAACACATTTTTTCCATTTTTTTTGGAAACAGACATTTAATTGTAATCTAACATAACACCTTGTATGATCATATGGTACATGAGTTTTTATTTATTTCATTTGAAATTTTTTTTCACATTTGTTGTCTTTGCATAGCTTGACAAAGTCAAATTGCCCTTTAGAGAGTTCAAATTTTCACTATTGCCATATTGATTTTGCATAAAATTTAGAATTAATTAAATGAAATTTATTTACCATTTAATTGATATTGCATGCTTGGACCCTTACCACAAAATTTCATTGAACTTTAAAATTCATCATTATTGGTTACAAACACAAACAAGGCTATTTGACTTACTTAAACAATTGTAGTACTTAATTTAGAAATTTCCAAATGAATACCATTTTGTTGCTAATTAAAGTGTAGGTGAACACTCATAGACTATTTAGTGCATGGTATATATATTTTAAAAACCATAGTTTCAATAAACTATAAGTATGTATTGTCAATGAGCTAGGTCACGTACAACTTTAAGGAGCAATAGCATTGATTTAATGCTAGAGCCCTAGAATTGATACTATACTTTTTCTGTAATTTGTAAAGAAGTTCACAAAATGATCCTTCTCCAATTCAATTTATGGTTTAGGGTTTGTTACATATTCCCTACATGTTTTTTAGTTAGTAGTTACTTTTGCATATACAAATACTTATTGAATTCATACTCATGAATTTTGCAAACTTGGTAGATAAAGCGATTATGTGGATCAAATCACACTCAAAGGTACCCGTAAAGGGATCAAACAATGTAAAAATTGTACTTTGATTTCTTTTTAACTATCATCATTTATCAAACCTAATTGGCTAATCCACTAATTATAGATAATTTCGTCCTTTTTTGACTAGTCTCTCAAGTCAAGTTCAAACTAAAATGATTTTCTACATTAAAAAATCATAATTTCTTAATTAAAGTTCCAATTGAATATTAGATATCAACCCAATAATTTTTGCAATGATAGAAAAATAGTCTAATATTTATTAATTATCAATGTGATTGAATCCAAATAAATTTTATGAGTCCATAATCATATTACACAATAGGGAAAGACTCTTTTACTACAATTCGAATACTTTGAAATTTTCTATAATACTTACAAGTAAAGATATTTCAATAATCTTTCCAATACAAATAACAATCCAAATGTTGATCATGCCAAAACAAAAAAGTATTTATTATCAATGTCTAAGGAACTATGTAGACTACTTTTAGAACTTAGGATTTCAATTTATTATTAGAATCAATCAACAATTTGTGAACAATGAAATAATTTAATAAGAAATTATACTAATTCGTGTGCAAGGTTAAATGACTGAAAATCTAGGTAGACGATTATACATATGATAACAATGATAAGTATTCAAATTTTGGATAATATTTAGCTTTCAAATCGATATATTGTAATATAGAATTCCATTCAACCTTATACTTGATGAATGACATGCTTACAAGGAATTTACTAATGGAATTTTGTTTCCAATTTACTAAATAAATGCATAGTTCTATTAATATTCCATATATATATTGAAAAAATGACAACATCAATGAAAGCAACAAAACCCAAAGTAAAACAAACATCACAAGAACTCTAGATCTATGAAAACAAAGCAATCGAAACTGGAGCTTCGAATGTGGTTCAATCCATTAAAGGTTTGTGCGCTTGGATATCATATATTGGATGCCTATGATTTCAAAGCATACTTAGTCTTGCATTTAAAGTTCATTGTGTAAATGTTCATTACATACAATTTTAGAGGCATGCAACATACAATAAATCAAGAAAAGATTATATGACCTATAATTACCTAATTATTGACAATATTATATACTCAAACGCTAACCCACCAATCAAAGTGCATTGAATTCAAAAATTAATTCATATTCATTACAAATAAGAATGGTGCAATTTGTTTTGCAATCCATATACAATTAGAACTTCTCCAATGAACCATATTATTTTTGTGATTATTTGACAAAGCTAATGTGTGCATATTTGAACACATAAACTTTTTGAACCCTAGACCCTAATACGGTGAATTCTACACCCTAGAACCATGAACCCTACATCCTAATACCATTAATCCTAAACCTTACTGCCCTATACCGTATTACCCTAATTCCCCAAACCCTACATCCTAAAAACATGAACCCTAGACCCTAATACCATTAATTCTACACTCTAATATCCTAAACTTTATTATCCTAATTTTGTGAATCCTAGACCCTAATACCATTAATTCAATACTTTCATATCCTAAATTAACCTTATTATCCTCATTTTCTAAACCCTCAAGCCTAATACCATAAAGTTAGAACCTTAATATCATTCAAACCCTAAATTGTAATATTGTGACCCTAAACCCTAAAACAAGATTCATTGTAATATAGAACCCAAACAATATGAATGTTTATAAACTTTAAAATATGGGTCAAACCACACTCAAAGGTACCAATACCATTGCTTTTCTAGGATTAGGTTTAGAGTCCTTTTTTGAACTTTTAAAGCTCTAAATTTTTTTCATTTTTTCATTTTTTTAATAAATTAATGGGTGAACAATATTGCAATGCATCCCTTTGATAATTTAGAGAATTTTTTTTTATGTAAAATCCTTAGAAGGACATAAATCAATAGCTACAAGGCTAAATTTCATGTTTATATTACAATATATCACTTTAAAAGGATGCTTTTATCCAATTTGTTTATACTTCTCAAGCATACAACTATTAAGAAGGATTTTTAGTGATTAAATCTTGGACACAAAATAGTGTAATTTTTTAGCTAATTAATTGATTTTTGACAAATTATTGATTTATTCTAAGAGAAAATTTAAACATTAAATTCCAAAAATATCTTACATAGGGCCCTTGATGTAAATAATATATACATGTTTTGTTCAAACACAACCATAATTTGGATTATTTTTTATATTGAAAAGGATGTTCACATGTTTTTACTTTCGAATATTATAGAAAATGGAAAAGTACTCAAATTGTAGCAAAAGAGTCCTTATCTACTCTATCATGTGATTATATATGCACATGATTTTTTTTGGATTCAATCACATTATTAGAAATTAGAAATTATCCCCCTTTTCTACCATTGAAAAATCTAATAGACTAATACTTGAACTTCAATTAGAACTCTAGTAAAGAATTTTTGTATTTTTTGATGAATAAAAAAATATTAGTCTTAACATGACCTAAAGTATTAGTCAAAAAGGACTAAACTACCTAGAATTAATAGTTTAGCTTTAAAAAACAGTAGCTAAAAAGAAATTATATATTGTAAATTTTACTATGTCTAACTCCTTTTTTGGTACCTTCAAGTGTGACTTGACCCACATTGATCAATATATTCATATAATTATAACTTCACATGTAGGCATTATGAACTATAGAAAATAATGCATTAAAAAGCACTCCATTTTGCATTAGGATGAGTGTCTAATATGATAATATGGAAATACGAACATCGATCATGGATCATTAAAGCATGTGAAATTTGGGGGCATGAAGGTGTTTAATGTTTGATCTGCTACCCTAAACTAGAATTTTATGATTGAAAACAGAACAACAACATCATCATTCAATGCTATGTATTTCAAGAATCAAGTCAAGATTTGAAATGAATGACTGCACACATCCCCTCCATCACTCAATGTTGCACAAAAATCAAGTTAAGATCAAGCTAAGATTCGAAATGAATGACCACATGCATCCCCTCCATCTTGTTAGTGTTGCACAAATTTCGAGAATATAGTCAACATTTGAAATGAAGGATTGCACACACATCCTCTCTTTAGTTAGTGCTGCGTGAATTTCAAGAATGTAGTCAACATTTGAAAATAAGGAATGCATGTCCCTCTCAAATTTTTGGCAGGAAGTCACAACTCCTGAAACCCAATCCACTTCGGTCATACTTTGTGAATGACCTAGAGCTTGCTCTTTTGCACACATGAAGAAATTGTGGAGGCACAGGAGCTTGGAGTTTGTATTTTCTAGCGTTGCCAACACTTCTAGGTTGAGGCACAGGAAGCTCAACGTCAATCATTTGTTGCAAGGTATGATATCTTCACTTCCAACTTCTTCACTTGCGGTTGATAATTTTCAAGTTTCATTAGTTGTCTTGACATTGCTACATATCGTCACACAATAAACATGCATAGATTGATAGTGCAACACAATTTTAGCACAACGGATTTTGTATTGTACATGACATGCACTGGATTCATGTTGCCCTAACATCAATGGATGACAACAATGTTCTCCATGTCAAGGGAGGATGGTTTAGCTCTGGGTGCTAGTGAATATTGTATGAAATCCATAAAGTCAAATGGTAAAGACCATGTTTGGATACAATAGCATTTGCTGATAAAATATGGGTATTGATCCAAACTCGTTCTAGATATGACAACATTTGTTAGTAGAATACATGTATTGATCTAAACTATGTCTAGATACGATAACATTTGGTAGTAGAATACATGTATTGATCCAAACTATGTCATCATGCAATTGTATAGTGAAACGTATCTCAAGATCTTGGCATAGTTTCATTGGGAGATCTCCCGATGGTTGTATTTTTCAGAACTTGGCACAGTTTCATCGGGAGATCTCCCGATGGTTGTATTTTTCAGATCTTGGCACAGTTTCATCGGGAGATCTCCCGATGACAAAATAATTGACAAAATTTTGTCAAATTATTGGCCGTATCTATAGGTTCCCATTGACAAAGCAATTGACAAACTTTTGTCAATTTTTTGTCCAATAGGACACAATTTCCCTTATAGTGTATCTAAAGATCCTGCCATAGTTTTATCATGAGATCTCCCAATGGTTGTATCTGAAGATCCTACTATAATTGCATTGGGAGATCTCCCAATAGTTGTATATAAAGATTCTGCCATAGTTGCATCGGGAGATCTCCCGATAGCTGTATTTAGAGATCTTTCATTTGAGCCACGGTTGGAAACTTGTTTTAGTGATAGGGTGCACCTTACTCAATGATGCATGTGCATTGTTGACTTGCTTAATACACATTTGGAGATTTTCAGACATAGTTAGGATATGCAACCTATTTGTTTGCAAACGTGGATGCTCATCTTTATATTCCCTTCTCAATATTGGTTGTGTAACTTCTTCCATCATCGGAAGATCTCCCGATAGAACTCACAAAGGTAATACACTTAAGTATGAATTTCAACATGACTTGATGTTGCTTTGAAGCAATTAATAAGTTTTAAAAAATCAAGAGATGTCATAATATTTCTAGGCCATGGCAAGGGTGTTCAAGTTACGGCTCGCCTAACTTCATGTTGCCTCAATGTTATTTGCAAGTTTACCAATCATCTAGATAGCCCTCAATAGAAATTTAGTAGAAAGCGGAACACACATTATGGATTCATTATGTAAATCCTTTAATGATGCAATTATCCCGTACCTAGGTGGAACACCTCTAGTGGATGAATGACAAGATTCCAATGCTCAATCTGAACCATTCAACAATGGTGATTTAGTTAAGTTGTTTGTTCCAAGATTTGGTGAAGTTGGACTAAAGTCTATTGTGGAGGTTTGTCCTTAGGGCCAAAGGCTTAGTGTGGCCATTCCATTGGAGCCGTGGGTATTCATTTTGTTATGACCTCATTCAATTATTTTGGAAGCTCAAAATATCCCTATCAACCTCTACTAGAGGGATTTGAGAACATTGGTGGATGTGTTGAATTGGACAATGTTATAGAGAGTTGATGGTGTTGTGAGAACATCGAGAGATCTCCCGATGGTTATATGTCCATATATTCATCAAGAAGTTTGGTTTGGACTTGAAGTGCATTGGAAAGACTCTCTAGGTCTATTTGTTTCATTAGGCTGAATAAATTGTTGGAAGTCCAAAGATCATTTTTAAGATGGAGCACTTGTTGAGGAGGATGTAGGTGTGACAACTCTTAAGGGCTCAAGCAACTTCCAATGACTGTAATTAGAATGGTAGCTCATAGTGATGCAAATTGGAAAGAGATGTGAAGAACAAGAAGTTCTTGCTACTATATTAGCAATATGATAATTCCAATACTACCATGGAGTTAAAGTTCTATACTTGCCTCATCAATTAGTGGGATTTTGGAAAGAATCCTTGGAGGGTTCCATTTGTATGGAACCAAGTTCTGTAGCGTATTTGAATTGGTTCAAGATAGTTGATACAAAATCATGTTCACTTCTTACAAAAAGTAGAGAGGTTGCTAGTTGTTGGTTGCCTTATCAAATTTCAATAGGGCAAATGAGGTGAATCCTAGATTGAGTACTGTATTAGTTGGATGATTACAAGCATCGGGAGATCTCCCCATGATCATCTCAGTTACTATGTACAAATAAATGCAATATGAGTGTGTTGCTACAAGAATGTTTTCTCAACATCTTTTCATACGAATATAAGCAGAGTCATATATATATATTTCTTTTTTTTTTGCACTTTCAAAGGCATTGTTGTCTCATTTTACATTATATTGGAAGATCTCGCGATGGATAGTACCTTGACATAGTCCAGATTTTCCCTAGAAGTCCAAAAGTAGTTAAATATGGCATAATTTTAAAAAAAATTTAAAAAATTAAAATTTTTCTAACGTGGTAGAGTTTGGCCACATCATATTGTTGATGTGGTGAGTTCCCACCTCTTGGAAACTTAAAATAACTTGTGGCCTCTTCATACCCGGAAATCTCTTCTAATGGTTTCACATGTAGACAAAAATAAAATCTATGAGAAAAGAAATTAATTTTTTTTTCAAATTTTTGTACATTTATTTTTCTGCCCACCAAATCATAATTTGGACTTTTTGTGGTATAACTTTGCTCTTGGGTACCAATTGGAAGAAAAATTATATTCCCACAAAGCTAATCAATTTTTCTATCTTGTGGAAAAGTTTCAAAATATTTCAAGAAAAATAGAGGTCATAGAAACTTGCCCAAAATCCATTTTGCCCCTTGAGGGGACAATGGTTCTTTAGGGGTTAAGAAGGGATTGGCCATCACTTTTGTGATGATTATAAATGATTTAAACAAATATTTTGTTAAAATGGCAATATTTCACAAACTTGGCACTTTGAGGTTCATATCGTGGAGTCTAAAATGTATAACTCTCCTAGATTTCAGACCATGCGGTTTGAAATCTACAACAGTCCTAGAAAAGAAATGGAAAAATGGCATATGAATAGTGCCATTATAAAAAAATATTTGTTTATCCTACTCTGTATTAAGTGTAGCAATGATACAAGGTATATATTAGTTAAAATTTAAAATTTAAAATTATTTTAAATCAAATCTATACATTAAATTAGGCTATATTCTTTTGGTATGATGAGAATTCTAGAATTATGTTTTTCCCAATTACATTCATAGTAATGTTAGAAAGCTCTTTGTAAGAAGGAGTGCACAAACTTTGTTTCATCGCATTCCAACTCATGACAAAAAAGATAATGAAATAAATAAAAGTTATGAATTAAAATTACTTTTATTTTTATTTTATTATACTATAGCAAATACAAAAGGCATACTAGTTTAAATAGAATCTATTATAAATAAATTTACTATTTTTATAAAAAATAAAAGTTTGATTTGTATCTATAAATATAATTTAGTAAAATGTCTGTGCATAATAATAATTTTTTTGGGTTAGATGAATATATATTATATAACAATCATATCAAAATGGCCAATCCTATTAGTATAACTCTTGGTCTAAGGAGGATTCAAAGTGTGTTCCTACCAATTATAATTAGTTTCATTTTCTATTTTTGGTTTCTATATGTATTTTTGGTTTCCAACCAAAGGGAATTAAGACTTGTTTTAATAAATTTTATAGTATCTTTGTTTGGTTTTGGAATTACCATCATCTTGGTACCTATATTTGCAAAACTACACCTCAAAAGGAATATATTTGGATATGATATCAACAAGAGAGGACTAGATAAAGGCACCATCAAAGTTCCAGAAGCAATGGGTTTAGTTGTTGGAGGAGTATTCTTGGGAACTTATTCTTTTTTTGAAGCATTTTTAAATTTTCAAGATTTCAACCATGAAGCAAATAATTGTCAATTTTGGTCATCATTTCTTACTATTACATTTTCATTGGCCTTGGGTTACATTGATGACATTAAGACTTTGCCATGGAAGGCCAAGATATTTTTACCGGCAATTCCAGGCTTGGTTTTATTTATAACTTACTCAGGAAGTACAACAATCGTTATACCAAAGATTCTACAATCAACTCTTAGTATTGAGCCATTGTATAATTTTGGGTGGATATACAAAGCATTTATATTCTTAATTTCAAGATTTTGCTTCAATTCCATCAACATTTATGCTGGAATCAATGGTTTGGAAATTGGCCAATCAATAATCATTGCACTAGCAATCATATTTCACAATGTTATGCAAATTACAAAGAACTCTAAACCCCAAGCACACATGTTCTCAATTAATATGATGCAACCATTACTGGGAACATCATTTGGATTGTTCCTCTATAATTGGCATCCTGCTTTGGTATTTGTTGGTGACACCTATACCTATTTTGCAGGCACAGCTTTAGCAGTGGCTGGCATTCATGGGCACTTTTTGAAAACTATGTTTTTCTTTTTTATACCTCAACTTTTAAATTTTTTGTATTCTCTCCCACAATTGTTCAAGATTGTACCTTGTCCAAGACATAGGCTACCCCAATTTGATAAGAAATCAGGACTACTAATAGGTAGTAACGATATGAATCTTGTAAATCTAGTGCTTCGATGGCATGGACCATGGAGTGAGAAGAAATTATGTCAATTTCTCCTCTCATTACAAATATTGTGTTGTGTAGTCATATTATCAATTTCAAATTTCATTCCTTATTAAATCAAGCATTATTAGTTAAAAGGATCAAATCCAAACTATACAATACATACTTGTTTGAAGAATTCAGAGACCTTCATAGATATACACAATCATATTTGAGATTCATTATCTTATTTAATTCATATACTTTAAGATTCAAGTACCAATCAGGATACGAATACAGCTAGTAGGGTGAGATTTTCAGATCTTTTTTCAGTTGTAATGGACTGTCTACATACAAAAAATCTCTCGCCCTTTTCAAAAACCTCATGATAACTTCAAAACTTCACCACTAATTTTGAAAGTTTTATGACAAGTTTGTATAAGACATGAGAGTTCATCTCTAGAGACAAAACAAAAGTACATCATTTGTATTCAATGCCGAAATGAACCATACACAGTGAACTATAGGATTTTGTAGTTTGCGTACACGGTCAAAGGCTCCTTCCTATGAGTCTATCAATCAATGTTTTCATATCAATATTTATGTCACGCACAAAACGCAAATGAAGAAGTCCGGTGGACCTGTTTTGCTATATATAATTACACCATGTTTTTCCAATACGATTCTACGATTACATTCAAGGTCACCACATCTGTACAATATAAATACTGCAGGATTGCATGTCTGCAAGCTCCCGGTGCCCAATTCTCTACAAGTGCTGCTACAAAGAATAATATGGTCAATGCAAAACGAATGAGTAACATACATGGCACGGATCTAAATAAATGGGAAAGTCATCTTCGAAGACGGATCTCACTGATGCACCAAAATTCCAAGGACGAAAACTACATAAATTGACAGTGGTGAGCACTCCTCGATCAATCGAGCAGCCTCCTGAAAAATTGGGTCCAATTCCCTTCCCATAAAATCTCTTCCACCTGTCAAACCAGCTACTTCGAATAGCTGACCAGTAATTCTGAGACGAAGAGCTTCCGCCGGAGAATATAAGGACCGTCTGCACAGAAGGATCGAAAATTCGGTGTGACGGAGAAAAATCCGACCGGTGGCCTGACTCGTCGAAATTGCTCTTTGTAATCCGCATCTGCACCACCCACACGGACAGCCGATCAGTGACATGAATGGTATCGAATCCAACAAGTCAAATCGCATTCAACCAAAGTTGAGAGTCGTGAACCAAACCCAATACCTGCTGGAACGAGCTCGGCGAAGTCAAGACTGATCGATCCGCCATGAATTTTAGCGTACACAATCTCGAACATGATCTGTGTCGTCTTCTCCCCGATCGCCTTAGGGTTCAAAGGACGCTCTGCCCGCAGAATCGGGTGCTCCTCAGGAGCCACGCGCGACTCATTGTAGAAGGTGTGGTGCCAGATCTTCTCCATGTGGTCCCACTTCGTCACAGCCACTCCGGGCCCAATTGGGTCCTTCAGGGTCAAGATAGCTCGCTGCGAATGAGCCTTGTCTCCTCCGTTCGCGTCCCTTCTGTCCCATCCCCAGTTCCCCACCGTCACACGAAGTTGCAATTAACAGTTGAAGTTTCACGCACATTGCGGTATCAATTGCACTTTACATATTCCAAGTGCAGTTGAAGCGACGAAAGACTGGAAATATGTATGGATACATCGGTTTCAACAAAACTGACATCCACGATGTTAACAGAGAACTAATCATGCATGGAAAATTCGGATCCTTACACACCTCGCCCATGATTCCGGATCATCGTCGCACACCAATGGCCGAACATCCTCCCCGCAGGCCATGACTGATAATCACCCTCCAATCGATATTGTAGACCGGAATTCAAGCAATACAATGCAGAACGGAGTTTCCGATGAGGCGGGTCTTGAAATATTGTTTTCTTTTCCAACCGACGCCAACGGCTTCTATTAATGTAATAGCTCAGTCTGTGTACGTCAAATTCGATCTAACATGATCAGAAGAAAACCTCATCAAACCACCAAATTATAATGAGAACGCCCAACATCATGGTTATCAATACTGATGCAAATTCTGACTCGGTGAACGTGTCGTCGTCCATGATTCTCAGCTCGAATTCCAAGCTAGCTAGATCGACGTCGTCCTCTCCTTCGATTCGATCTGTAATAAGAAATCTGAGTTTAATTCTCTCTCGGACGATCGGCAACAGGTCACGTACGAGGCAGCAGGTCGCTAATCGAAATCGAAAACATCCAATGCAAGAGTGATCGAGGCCCCAATTTGAATTCTGAAATTTGAAATTCAGTATGTTCTAGGTGCGGGGACCTCTTGACGAGGAGCGCTACCCCGTTTATGTTCCCGATACAAAGCCCGATCCCGTGAGGATCCCGTAGGGCTGAATGTGCGCGTTCCCAGATGTTCCCCCCAAACCATCCCGTACGAAAAAGTCAGTATCAAGTATCACTGATGAGTGATAAAATAATTATTTAGGAGATGAAATCATTGTTTTTCAAGGGGACTCATAGAATTTGGGTACTAATGGTTGCATTCAGTAATGTAACATAAAGAATCGATCGTAAAGCAAACCCCAGTATGTAGAAGGGGTGTCAGAGGAAGGCTTACTAACTAAGAATAGTACAAAAGAAACACAACACCAGTTTTGGTGCTCCAAGGAGTTTTGTTGTGTGTTTTTGTAATGCTCTTGCAATGCACATACTTTAGGATTAACTCTATTAATCCCTAAAGTCCCAAAGTCCCGCAGGTCGGGGGACTCTTGGGATTTTGAACAAGCTAGTGTGACCTCAATTTTTGACATGCTTTTCAAAAACTTTTTTTGAAGATAGAAAATACACATTAGCTTTTGTGGAATATGATTATTATTTCAACGGGTGCCAAGGAGTAAAAGTTAGGCCACCCTAACTAAAGCCCCCAAAACAATTTGGTCGGGCAAAGAAGAAGAAATTGAAAGAAACATTTTAAACTCCTTTTCTTCTCATAGATTATATTTTTGTCTACATGGAAAGCTTGGATTCATTCCGTTGGGAGTATTTAGTGATGTGAAAGTTATGGAGCTTCTAGTTTTGCTAGAAATCATAGGAAAACTTCTTGAGAAAATAATGTACTAGAATTGTTTTTGAACTCAATTCTAACAATTTAAGAAATAAAATCACAAGGTTAAGGATGCTTGCTAGAACAATCTCACGGTTGAGATAAGTGTGTTTCAATTCCACTTTGAGGTACTAACAATTTAGGTTTTCCTTCAATCTTGTATCAACTTCTATTTAACAATTATTTAATGAATGAAAATCAAGCATTGGGGGGGAGGGGGGAGGTAAATTGATTTCCTAGACTTTCAACTCAAATCTACAACTTAAATTTTTTTAAATAAAAATGATTTGTAAAATTTTAAGTGAAGAAGAATCAAAGTCAAATAATCTAGTCACATACAATTTGTGCTCAAAAATCCGCTTTCTTCCCTTAAAGCACATTGATTATCTTGCAATCAACTCAGTGAAAGTTTCTAAAATTTCTTCCACATCTTTATATTAGTCTAGTGTAAGATCTTATGATTAAATATGAAAAGAAAAAATTGTAAAGTTTTCTGCTCTTTGCAATAAAAATGGCACTTTGGAGTGGATTTTCATGAAAAAAGGCCTTGGGCCTTTAGGAGTTAATAAAAATTACTTAAAATTCAAGTGAGTTTTGTAAATGAATTATAAATCAAATCAATAATGCCTTAATTTCTAAGTACCTATGTCATACTTATAATGGCTGAGAATATTTATTATTATCCTATAAAAAAAATTTAAGAATAATGATTTGTTCTAATTGTAATATGCAAGTTTGGTAATAAAGATTGTTAAGTAGCAACATTGTTATTTGGGAGTCACTTTTGGACTCCCATAGGATGAAGTAGATTTTGTCAAGTATTTTGTTGTGGCAACACTAATAGAAACATTGTCCAAGTCCTAGACTAGGGAAATGACTACAAGAAGATCTACTAGTAGTCAAATTGTCACGTGGGTCTTCTCTTGGGTCATTTCCCTAGTCTAGGTGGACCATGTTTGTTAGTTCATTTCCTTGTGTCTATGGGTCCATGACATACATTGCTTCAATTGGGCAAGCTCCAATCAATCACCTTACTTTAAAAATACTACTTCCCTCCCGCAGTCAATTTCAACAATGACAAATGAAATATTTTTTATTCAACCTAGGTTTCAACACTGCACTTTGTATGTTTTGGAATTTCAAAATCTTCGTGCGTTTAAAGAATTTTCTATCCATCTAATCTCACTTGAATCCATTTTATAAAATTTCCATACATTTTGATACGTGGATCATTTTGCACTTCTAAAAAATCATAATTTATATTTTTTCAATCCATTCAACATTCTCATTTTAAATTAATTTATGTCAAAATCAAACAATGACAAGTAGTGCTCAAGTCAATGACATGTATACAAATTTGTTGGTTGCAAAATACTTACATTGTAACTTCAATGGAGTTAACATTGAAACATTGCAAAAGACAAAAAGTGTCCAAGGAATGACTTTTGACTTTCTTAATCTAATAACTCGACTACAACATTCAAAATGATTTTTTTGCTGACTGTATATCGAAACTATTTTAATGGAACTTATCAAGCCAAGTTTCCACTCCATATAAAAACTTTGAAAACTTCCTACAAATAAAAATTTTATTGTAATTTGAAGTTTGAGGCCTATAATCTTGATTCAAAATGATGGAAGATGTGGAAAATAGGTTTGCAATATGAATTTATGAATTTTTTAACTAGAGCATACCAACTTTGGTCCTTTTTTTTAGAATTGCATCTTGGTGTAATTGATATCCATCCTTTTGTCTTGTTTTTGAGAATGATTTAGTGTTTTATAGGTGTACCAAATTTTATGAAATGTGTATGTCATATGGAAGCTGTATGATTTGATCTCTTATAAATAAAATAAAATAAGTTTAATTGTACATAATGGAAATATAAAGCAGGAAGTGTTAATTCTTTAATAGTTTTATTACGTAGTTATAGTCTCAATAGTCCCTATTGAGTTAATATTATGAACCTTGCTAAAATACTGACTTGGAAACTTTTAGGTGCCTAGAAGTTGGAGCAATCTATGATCTCTCAACTTTGCAATCTTGGTATCTTCTACAATGTGCTTATTGTTTTCCGTATTCTTTAGAGAAAGAATTAGTTGAGTAGACTTAAATACAAGTGGATTGATATTATTTTAATTTTAATAAAAACTAAAATTAATATAGGTGGAAGTTATGACCATCTTAAAAAGGTTCAAGATTAGTGACCTACCACCCTAATTCCATTTGATGAGTAATTTGAAAGCCCAAGTTTAATGTTCTAAAAGCACTACTTTTATTGCCTATAAGTGCAACTTGTTTGGACAAGCATTTGTTCACAACTAAGTACATCTAAAACATCATTTAATGAACTAAATCTTTATCAACCATAAAAACATTCATAAATAGATATGTACTTGATATCATTCTCTAACAATAGCACCCAACTCCTTGCCCAAAGAAAATGAGTTACATACTCTTTGGAAATGGGTGGGTAACTAACACAAATGGGAAGGTCGAATAAATGTTGGAATTGGGTGACTTCATGCATGGGATTGTTCTACTTTTATTTGAAGTTCCTATGCCTTGCACTTATACATTGTCCATTTTAGGCTCTTGTGTAATAACCCCTAATTGCCTAAGCTACCATATATGGTCACTCCAAAATTTTAGGCTCGCTATGGTGTGGGCCATTAAATTCCTTTGACCATTTGAAATTTTTTTATAGATAGTATTGAAGGTTAACTATTGAAGTCATTTTCACTAAAAAAAGGTAAAGATTTGATATTTGAGATGTCTTCAAAGGCATATTTGTACTATTACAAGAAGAATACAACTTGTAAATTTTATTCGATTTTCTGCCTTTGAGCAAAGCTCACCAGTTTTATTTTATTTTAGATCTAAAAAATTGTATTCATCCATTTATTTCGAAAATGGTCCCAAAAGAAAAGAATAAAGTGTTTTCATGAATTTCACCATTGAAAATTTAAACATGCAAGTGTTTATTTGGAGTTATTTTCAATTTCTACATATTAAAGAAAAATTGCATCATTTTCAACAATTGCAAGGTGGATTGTGAAATGAGTTTGATAGCTTTTCATTTGAACTTGAGGTTTTTCAAAAAGCATTTTCGTGTGCCAGCACAATTTCTAGTTGTTCAAGTCACCTCCAATCCCCCAAAACTCTCATTTAGAGGAGCTTTAGCCCTCTAGAAGACTGTGAGTTCCCAAAGTTCCTAAACAGTGGGGATTGTTGCCACAATAGCAATCTGATGTGGCAGTGACACTGCCACATCAGATAATAATCATTAATTAATTAAAATTAAAATTAAATTTAAAGATTGTTTTTTTAATTAAATTTTTTTTCTCTAGACAGTAGTGGGCCAATGGCTTGTTCCCAACATTGGGAATGGGCCTAAAATAGTCTCTCTATGCCCTCAAATCTCCCCTATTGTATATGCAAATTTCTTAATTATCATGGACAGGACCAACATACTAAAACATGACATATACATTTTTCTTGTTATAATCTCAAAACTCCTATACAATTGCACACTAATAAGCAAGCTCTTGAATCATCTATAAGGTTAAATTTTGAAAAGAAAAACATTTTTCTTCATTGGAATAATTATCAGCCCATGCTCTTTATTCATAAGAAAAATACATTTGGAAGGCTTAGGCACCTGGGAATAAGCCTACAGTGTATGAAATTATAATTTTAAAAGTTACTAAAGTCCATTGGACATTGGTTGAATATACAATATTTAATTTCTAAAAGCCCATGCATCCCAAAACTAGATGCATCATGGTCATGAACTAAGAAATTATTTGATTGAAACTAAGCAAATGAAGTTGAAGAAAATTTTGTTTCTACTCCATTTCAAATTTTGAAAAGACCAAAAATCCAATTAATTATAGCAATTGCAAGCTCTAAATGATTGAAGTCAAGTTTAAAAAAATTACATAATATTATGTATTTTCCATTTGTGTTCACTTACAAAAATTACACTTTTTCATGAAGCTAAAAGGAGATTTTTTAGATTGATAGACAATACATAGTTTTAAGTAATGGAAATGTTATCTACATTGATACTTGTGTATATTTTAGAAGGTTAAATTGAGCTCAAAAATGATGCTTCACCAAGTATGGAATTGAATCTAGTCCACTAGATAACTAGGAATTAAGTAACTACCTTCAAAAGATGAGCCATCTTGCATTGATTGCAAAGCATGGGAAATGACTCATCCTTAAATTTTCTTTATTAGGAATGAATTAAGCTTGGAATAACTTGAATTGGTGTCATCAAATAGAGGTTGAAGATTCCTACAAGAGAAGGGAAAAAAAACTTATATACGATAATTCTCCATCTAAAACTTATAATTAAATAATAGTTACAAATACTATTTGATTGATCTATCTATTTTGGATTAATACGTTACCTTTGAATATGTTGAATTATATACTTTAGAACATGCAAAGGATAAAATATATATTTCATAAGATGGAGACAAATCTCAAATAGGGGAGTCCTAGCATATGAGTATAGAATCTATGAGCCTATGAGCCTAGGAGTTTGTATTGTAGATACCTTGTATCCAGGGTTGTTCTGTCGAACGTGTTTTGGGGTTTGGGTGTCGAGTTGTTCGTCTGATGTCGCATTTCGTATAAGACGAGTGTCGCATATACGAGACAAATTTGACGAGCGCGAAATTAGGGTTTAGGGTTTTCGGGCAGGGCAGCCAAAATTTTTATCTTACGTGGCGGGTTGTCAACAGTGACGTGGAAAGCTTTGACCACGTCACCATAGGCGACTACGGGTGGGGCAACCGCGGGTCCTAGAATGAGGGCGACTGCGGGTTCAATCTGGGGCAACTGCGGGTCCAATCCAGGGCGACTACAAGTCGAGGGGGGGGGGCGAGTGTGGGTGGGGCGCGTGCGGGTAAGATGGGGTGACCTTGGGTCCTAGAATGAGGGCGACTGCAGGTCCAATCCAGGGCGACTACAGGTCAAGGGGGGGGGGCGAGTGCGGGTCCAGGGGGGGCGAGTGCGGGTAGAAGGGGGCAACTACGGGTCTAGGGGGGTGAGTGCGGGTCTAGGGGGGGCAAATGCGGGTAGAAGGGGGCTTAGGGGGGCGACCACAGGTCATTTCTTGGGCGACCGCGGCTGATGGGGCGACTACAGGTCTTAGACTCAAGAAGTCTTCTAGTTCATGACGATGGAGGCAGCTGCGTATGGGGCGACCACGGGTTAGGGGCGCCAGAAAACATGAGTTTGAGTTTCCCCCCTTACAAAGTGGAGGGAAGGCGTTCAAACTTTTCAAGTACCGCTCCCCCCTTTTCTGAGGAATAACTCTAGAAAATCCTAAAACTAAGGCATTCAATACTAAGTGATCAAAAGTTAATTAAGTAATAAAGAGAGCAAATTGGTTTAGGAAGTGGAGATTTGGAAAAGCCTTTTTTCCTAACATTTCATTTCTCCTTCATCCATCCTTGTGGTCATGTCA
The DNA here is from genome assembly GCA_963920665.1 of Straminergon stramineum. Lineage (NCBI taxonomy): Eukaryota > Viridiplantae > Streptophyta > Bryopsida > Hypnales > Calliergonaceae > Straminergon > Straminergon stramineum. The sequence goes on along the minus strand of OY987264.1, from coordinate 13,729,964 downwards.
AATTCAACGTAACCATTTCCTATTTTAATTTTTGGAGGGAGTACATTAAGAGGAGACCTTCCCTTTTGGGGGAAATCATGTACAAAAAAAATACTAACACCGTGGGATGCATGAAGAAGAAATCTTTTTATCTACATAAGAAGTGGTTTTAAGAAATGGAGACTTGGGGAAGCTCTTCTAATTGGCATTTTTTTTTTCCTCATGCTCATGTAAAATTCAACATGACCATTTCATATTTTAATTTTTGGAGGGAGTATATTGAGAGGAGACCTTCCCTTTTGGGGGAAACCATGTACAAAAAAATACTAACACCGCGGGATGCATGAAGAAGAAATCTTTTTATCTACATAAGAAGTGGTTTTAAGAAATGGAGACTTGGGGAAGCTCTTCTAATTGACATTTTTTTTTTCCTCATGCTCATGTAAAATTCAACATGACCATTTCATATTTTAATTTTTGGAGGGAGTATATTGAGAGGAGACCTTCCCTTTTGGGGGAAACCATGTACAAAAAAAATACTAACATTGTGGGATGCATGAAGAAGAAATCTTTTTATCTACATAAGAAGTGGTTTACGAAATGGAGACTTGGGGAAGCCCTTCTCCTCATCATTTCATTTTCCATCCTCCAACATAGGAATTTCAATATAGTCCTCCCCTTGATACATCAAGGGGATTTAAAACACATTTGAAGGGGTGAATGAATATTCAATTTATTGAAGATTAAAAAGTTAGGAAATGACACTTTGAATGGTTTTTATCTTACAAGTACAAGGTTTAGGAGTTCAAACATTTTTACAACATATAATGAAAAGCAACTCACATGTATGTGTCATTTTATCCATCCTAAAAAATAGAAGTACATTACTTTTGGACTTGCATACATGGAGAAGGTCCATGGTTTTTCTATAGGGTTTAGGGTATAGGGTATAGGGTTTAGGGTTTGGAAAACCCTCTTCAATTTCTCTAATTAGTCATACTAAAATTTCTATATTTATAGACTAATTCTGTAGTATTAACTAACTACGAGCAGTGAAGGACATGTCAATTATAGTGTATGGAAGATGCAATTAAGCTTGACTTCATTAGAGTTGGAGATAGCTCACATCTTGTGGTATGTGGGTTCCTGCACTGACGTGACTTTAAGATAGAGGTGAATATAGGTCTTGGGCGAATTCAGGTCTTGGGCGACCGCGGGTGGAGGGGAATTCAAGTCTTGTTGTTGTTGAGCCCAATTTGGTGGAATGGGGGGCGACCTCGGGTCTTGGGCGACCGTAGGTGAGGGCGAGTTCGAATCTTGTTGTTGTTGAGTCCAATTTAGTGAATTGGGGGGCGACTTCGGGTGGGGGGCGACCTCGGGTCTTGGGCGACCGCGGGTGAGGGCGACTTCGAGTCTTATTGTTGTTGAGCCCAATTTAGTGAATTGGGGGGCGACTTTGGGTGGGGGGCGACCTCGGGTCTTGGGCGACCGCGGGTGAGGGCGACTTCGAGTCTTGTTGTTGTTGAGCCCAATTTGGTGAATTGGGAGGTGACTTCGGGTGGGGAGCGACCACGGGTGAGGGCGACTTCGAGTCTTGTTGTTGTTGAACCCAATTTAGTGAATTGGGGGGCGACTTTGGGTGGGGGGCGACCGCGGGTGAGGGCGACTTCGAGTCTTGTTGTTGTTGAGCCCAATTTGTTCTAAACAGGGCGACTGCAGGTCCTGGACAGGGCGACTGCGGGTCTTGGACAGGGTGACTGCAGGTCTTGGACAGGGCGACTGTGGGTCCTGGGGCAACTGTAGGTCCTGGACAGGGCGACTTCAAGTTCTGGACAGGGCGACTGCGGGTCCAAGGGCGCCTGTGGGTCCTCTAGAGGGCGACTGTAGGTCTTGGAGAGGGCGACTGCGGGTTCTGGGCAGGGCGACTGCGGGTCCTCTAGAGGGCGACTGTAGGTCTTTTGAGGCGTGTGCGGGTCCCCTGGGAGGCGACTATGGGTCTTTTGGGGCGCCTGCGGGTATTTGTGAGGCATTACTCTCTTTAGGCTCCGACTTCATGTCTTTGCCTCACAAGTCGCCAAGTACATCCCACCCGCGGTCACCTAGCAGCGTGAACCCGAAGTCACCCTATCTATAATTGCCTACAGCCGTAGTCGCCCATACCCGAGGTCGCCCACACCCGCATGCGCCCCTTTAGGATGCCACGTAGAAGACACGTGTTTGCCACATGGCATCTAGGTGGCCTCACGGGCAGGGTGAATTTTTAAAAAAAAGTCAAAGCTAAGTTTGACTCTATTAGACGGACAAGAGGGTCTACTTGACATGTTGGACGTCGTGTTCGTCGTGTTGTCGAACTGTCCGCCAGGACAACCATGCTTGTATCCATGATTACAGGTGTCTATGTTATAGGTACTTTTGTTATAGACCCTTTCCATGTTATAGAGTACCTATGTTATAAACACCTTCAAATGGATGTAGATACATATCTACAACTAGATTCAAGCCTTGCACGTATATTTGCTAGCATCATTGATCTCAAATATGTGAAAATCACAAGTATAAATTATTTTTTCCATTCAAAAACATTATTTCTCAAAATTTTTTACTTAAGTTACTTGAAAAACACATAAACATTCTTAAAGAGAGCATTTCTCAAAACAAATCCATAATCAAATACCATTTGACATACATTAGAAAAACTTTGAATCCCAAAAGGGGCCTCTTTGTCATGGAAAATTTTGGGTGGAAAAGAGCCTCCTCAACTCAATAATTTGGCCAAGATTTGCATGATGGGCTCAAATATTTATCATAATTATCCAATCCATCTCTACAATCTCATCTCCATTATCCAATTTATCTCCACGATTTCTTGACTCACTAATGGAGGATGGTTAGCACATGGCCACACGCCTCCTACAAATTTCCACATGCCAAATGGCCACTATCAAATTTTAGTAGTCCTATGTAGTGATAGTAATGAGGATCCGGACAACTACATATTCAGTTCATTTTGTATTAAAATTAGTAATTAAAAACTCAAAATTCTTTAATGGATTAAATTTGTTCATAATAAGGCTCACAAATAAGTATTAATCATGAAACCACCCAAAACTAGTCCTAAAATTAACTCATTTTTCTCACATCTCTAATAAACCACATCAATTTCACTCTAAGTTTGGGATAGCATATGATGATGAAAAGATTGTTTAATTCCCAAAAGAGAGTAGGTGGAGGAAAGATAAAGATATATGGAACCTCAAAATAAAATAAATTATGCTTTGAAAAAAATTCCAACACAAAACTTTCATTTTTGAATTTTATTTTCTTCCTTTCAATACAAAGAGAATCAAATTGCTCAAGGATAGACAATTTTTTATTAAATTTCTAATTCCTCGTTTCTAATTTCTTTCAACCTTAGGTATGCTCTAGTTAAAAAATTCATAAATTCATATTGCAAACCTATTTTCCACATCTTCCATCATTTTGAATCAAGATTATAGGCCTCAAACTTCAAATTACAATAAAATTTTTATTTGTAGGAAGTTTTCAAAGTTTTTATATGGAGTGGAAACTTGGCTTGATAAGTTCCATTAAAATAGTTTCGATATACAGTCAGCAAAAAAATCATTTTGAATGTTGTAGTCGAGTTATTAGATTAAGAAAGTCAAAAGTCATTCCTTGGACACTTTTTGTCTTTTGCAATGTTTCAATGTTAACTCCATTGAAGTTACAATGTAAGTATTTTGCAACCAACAAATTTGTATACATGTCATTGACTTGAGCACTACTTGTCATTGTTTGATTTTGACATAAATTAATTTAAAATGAGAATGTTGAATGGATTGAAAAAATATAAATTATGATTTTTTAGAAGTGCAAAATGATCCACGTATCAAAATGTATGGAAATTTTATAAAATGGATTCAAGTGAGATTAGATGGATAGAAAATTCTTTAAACGCACGAAGATTTTGAAATTCCAAAACATACAAAGTGCAGTGTTGAAACCTAGGTTGAATAAAAAATATTTCATTTGTCATTGTTGAAATTGACTGCGGGAGGGAAGTAGTATTTTTAAAGTAAGGTGATTGATTGGAGCTTGCCCAATTGAAGCAATGTATGTCATGGACCCATAGACACAAGGAAATGAACTAACAAACATGGTCCACCTAGACTAGGGAAATGACCCAAGAGAAGACCCACGTGACAATTTGACTACTAGTAGATCTTCTTGTAGTCATTTCCCTAGTCTAGGACTTGGACAATGTTTCTATTAGTGTTGCCACAACAAAATACTTGACAAAATCTACTTCATCCTATGGGAGTCCAAAAGTGACTCCCAAATAACAATGTTGCTACTTAACAATCTTTATTACCAAACTTGCATATTACAATTAGAACAAATCATTATTCTTAAATTTTTTTTATAGGATAATAATAAATATTCTCAGCCATTATAAGTATGACATAGGTACTTAGAAATTAAGGCATTATTGATTTGATTTATAATTCATTTACAAAACTCACTTGAATTTTAAGTAATTTTTATTAACTCCTAAAGGCCCAAGGCCTTTTTTCATGAAAATCCACTCCAAAGTGCCATTTTTATTGCAAAGAGCAGAAAACTTTACAATTTTTTCTTTTCATATTTAATCATAAGATCTTACACTAGACTAATATAAAGATGTGGAAGAAATTTTAGAAACTTTCACTGAGTTGATTGCAAGATAATCAATGTGCTTTAAGGGAAGAAAGCGGATTTTTGAGCACAAATTGTATGTGACTAGATTATTTGACTTTGATTCTTCTTCACTTAAAATTTTACAAATCATTTTTATTTAAAAAAATTTAAGTTGTAGATTTGAGTTGAAAGTCTAGGAAATCAATTTACCTCCCCCCTCCCCCCCAATGCTTGATTTTCATTCATTAAATAATTGTTAAATAGAAGTTGATACAAGATTGAAGGAAAACCTAAATTGTTAGTACCTCAAAGTGGAATTGAAACACACTTATCTCAACCGTGAGATTGTTCTAGCAAGCATCCTTAACCTTGTGATTTTATTTCTTAAATTGTTAGAATTGAGTTCAAAAACAATTCTAGTACATTATTTTCTCAAGAAGTTTTCCTATGATTTCTAGCAAAACTAGAAGCTCCATAACTTTCACATCACTAAATACTCCCAACGGAATGAATCCAAGCTTTCCATGTAGACAAAAATATAATCTATGAGAAGAAAAGGAGTTTAAAATGTTTCTTTCAATTTCTTCTTCTTTGCCCGACCAAATTGTTTTGGGGGCTTTAGTTAGGGTGGCCTAACTTTTACTCCTTGGCACCCGTTGAAATAATAATCATATTCCACAAAAGCTAATGTGTATTTTCTATCTTCAAAAAAAGTTTTTGAAAAGCATGTCAAAAATTGAGGTCACACTAGCTTGTTCAAAATCCCAAGAGTCCCCCGACCTGCGGGACTTTGGGACTTTAGGGATTAATAGAGTTAATCCTAAAGTATGTGCATTGCAAGAGCATTACAAAAACACACAACAAAACTCCTTGGAGCACCAAAACTGGTGTTGTGTTTCTTTTGTACTATTCTTAGTTAGTAAGCCTTCCTCTGACACCCCTTCTACATACTGGGGTTTGCTTTACGATCGATTCTTTATGTTACATTACTGAATGCAACCATTAGTACCCAAATTCTATGAGTCCCCTTGAAAAACAATGATTTCATCTCCTAAATAATTATTTTATCACTCATCAGTGATACTTGATACTGACTTTTTCGTACGGGATGGTTTGGGGGGAACATCTGGGAACGCGCACATTCAGCCCTACGGGATCCTCACGGGATCGGGCTTTGTATCGGGAACATAAACGGGGTAGCGCTCCTCGTCAAGAGGTCCCCGCACCTAGAACATACTGAATTTCAAATTTCAGAATTCAAATTGGGGCCTCGATCACTCTTGCATTGGATGTTTTCGATTTCGATTAGCGACCTGCTGCCTCGTACGTGACCTGTTGCCGATCGTCCGAGAGAGAATTAAACTCAGATTTCTTATTACAGATCGAATCGAAGGAGAGGACGACGTCGATCTAGCTAGCTTGGAATTCGAGCTGAGAATCATGGACGACGACACGTTCACCGAGTCAGAATTTGCATCAGTATTGATAACCATGATGTTGGGCGTTCTCATTATAATTTGGTGGTTTGATGAGGTTTTCTTCTGATCATGTTAGATCGAATTTGACGTACACAGACTGAGCTATTACATTAATAGAAGCCGTTGGCGTCGGTTGGAAAAGAAAACAATATTTCAAGACCCGCCTCATCGGAAACTCCGTTCTGCATTGTATTGCTTGAATTCCGGTCTACAATATCGATTGGAGGGTGATTATCAGTCATGGCCTGCGGGGAGGATGTTCGGCCATTGGTGTGCGACGATGATCCGGAATCATGGGCGAGGTGTGTAAGGATCCGAATTTTCCATGCATGATTAGTTCTCTGTTAACATCGTGGATGTCAGTTTTGTTGAAACCGATGTATCCATACATATTTCCAGTCTTTCGTCGCTTCAACTGCACTTGGAATATGTAAAGTGCAATTGATACCGCAATGTGCGTGAAACTTCAACTGTTAATTGCAACTTCGTGTGACGGTGGGGAACTGGGGATGGGACAGAAGGGACGCGAACGGAGGAGACAAGGCTCATTCGCAGCGAGCTATCTTGACCCTGAAGGACCCAATTGGGCCCGGAGTGGCTGTGACGAAGTGGGACCACATGGAGAAGATCTGGCACCACACCTTCTACAATGAGTCGCGCGTGGCTCCTGAGGAGCACCCGATTCTGCGGGCAGAGCGTCCTTTGAACCCTAAGGCGATCGGGGAGAAGACGACACAGATCATGTTCGAGATTGTGTACGCTAAAATTCATGGCGGATCGATCAGTCTTGACTTCGCCGAGCTCGTTCCAGCAGGTATTGGGTTTGGTTCACGACTCTCAACTTTGGTTGAATGCGATTTGACTTGTTGGATTCGATACCATTCATGTCACTGATCGGCTGTCCGTGTGGGTGGTGCAGATGCGGATTACAAAGAGCAATTTCGACGAGTCAGGCCACCGGTCGGATTTTTCTCCGTCACACCGAATTTTCGATCCTTCTGTGCAGACGGTCCTTATATTCTCCGGCGGAAGCTCTTCGTCTCAGAATTACTGGTCAGCTATTCGAAGTAGCTGGTTTGACAGGTGGAAGAGATTTTATGGGAAGGGAATTGGACCCAATTTTTCAGGAGGCTGCTCGATTGATCGAGGAGTGCTCACCACTGTCAATTTATGTAGTTTTCGTCCTTGGAATTTTGGTGCATCAGTGAGATCCGTCTTCGAAGATGACTTTCCCATTTATTTAGATCCGTGCCATGTATGTTACTCATTCGTTTTGCATTGACCATATTATTCTTTGTAGCAGCACTTGTAGAGAATTGGGCACCGGGAGCTTGCAGACATGCAATCCTGCAGTATTTATATTGTACAGATGTGGTGACCTTGAATGTAATCGTAGAATCGTATTGGAAAAACATGGTGTAATTATATATAGCAAAACAGGTCCACCGGACTTCTTCATTTGCGTTCTGTGTGTGATGTGTTTTGTTCATTTTGCTGCTTGAAAGAAGTTTTCGTGGCAAGGGAATCTATATATCTGCTTTGGAGAAATTGTGGAAGGCTCTACAACCTTTGGTACGGTATTGACCTATGTTTACCATTATAAGGAATATATGACGGTTTACTTGGTAGGGAATTGTAATGCCTAGTCTCATCTTTGATATACTTGTCTAGCTGTACGTGGGTTGAGCTGAGATTAGTGTATCCAGATGTGCGTACGATGTAGACTTATTATGAATGGGGAATGAAGCAATACCTGTGTGGTCAAGCTTCTACTCTTGATCGGTGTGATTGTCTGGCTGTGATCTTACCAATTGGTAATCCAACATTAAGAATTCCGGTGCCTTTTTATAAGGCATTGGCTAGATCAATCATCCTCAAATTTCTTATGTAGGAGCATGGTAATCTTCCTCTCCTGGCGCACAAACTTACTGTTTCTGATTTTTGCATTCCTATGTTTTAGTGACATCTTCACCCTTAATATTTTCTTTCAAGGGATGACTCTAAAAAGAATTTGTCCTTGAGATGATGGATTTGTAACTTCAGAATAGTGTATGATACACTAAATGAAATGATAGTGTATCGGTTGCACTCCATGTGCTTGACTGTCTATCATCGTGTGAACTGAGTGAGATTGGGTGAGGTACTGGAAATGAACTTACACTATAGACAAAGTAACTAAGTAGTTCGTAAATCCCGAGTCCAATTGGAAGTAACTGATGGTATAATTCAGCATCCATCCGAAACCAGCAAGCAGACAATACTATAGTTTATAACATGACAGGTTGATTCATGGGAATAAAGGCAGAGAATGATAAGTATCCATACATTAAGACAGGCTGTTTGTTTTGTTTGTTACGTTCAGATCTCCCAGACCGTGCGTCCCCTGGTTGCGTTCTCGGTAATGTTGGAAAGCCCTCGGGGAGAGGGGTGCACAGGCTTTGTTTCGTGACGTTTGGCTTTTGATGTAAAAGTTATTGAATTTCAAAGTTTTTATGAACAAAAAATTAGAAAAATACTCTTACTTTTTTTTTTTTTGAAACAAATGAAAGTGATTTCATTGCAAAGGTAAAAAATACAAACCCCACAGCCACAGGTGGCCTGCAGGGAGAACAAACAACAACAGCAACCACCCAACAAAAGACCGGACAGAGGGACGGACTGCAACGACACATCCAAACCGCAACGTCGGGAGAGGCCAGGGACCTCTCGCTGCCAGACGCGGATCAGCGCCCCAACGCCCGGGGAGCCCTTCACGGGGGTTGAAATACAAAACCAGCATCAGGACCATATACTTTCCACCTCGGCTGGCTGTCTTTCATCGTGGCAAACAATTCGAATTTGCACCTTCTCTGCACAAAGGAGTCAAAGAGCTTGTGCTGCACTTCTATGGGTCTCCGTTTGGTGCTGCTAACGTTAGCCCACTCGGCCCGCCCGTAGTCAATGAGGCCTCTCCAGATGTGGTTGGTGAGTCGCTCGGGCGACCAAGTGCAGTCATTGAATATCTTGTCGTTCCTTTGAATCCACAAGGCCCACAGGACTGTCGTGCGTACCTCCAGCCAAATTCGCTTGAAAGGATCAAACTTCCGTGGAATTCTGGACGAGAAGATCCCCTGTCTCCATGTGAGCGGTTGCCAGGGTCCCCTCGCGCTTGCACCCTTGACCAAAACGTTCATTATATGCACCGCCCATTGCCAAGCAATTTGGGCAAAGATGCATTCCCAGAATCGATGAAGTACAGTCTCTTCTGATCGCAGTGGACAAATCATACAACGGGTGTCCACTGTTTGGTCTATTCTCCCTCTCCAGTGATTTACTGCCACTGCGCGATGCCAGATGAGCCATAGCAGGCCCGCCTCTTTCTTCATCCTTTCCTTCGGCCAGATTGTTTTCCAAAGTAACTGAAAGTCGCTTGGGAGACAACCACCCCATTTACTCACTACAGGGTTAGGGATCTGATGTTTCCGTTGCAAGAGTTTACGACCGAGGCTTGGCGTGAATTCCATGAAGGGGACTTTGACTCCTTCTGAAACCCAAGTGAATTTAGCCGGGTCCCAATCGAGGGAGTCCACTCTGCCATAAAAGAAGAGGATGTCAGTTTTTTTTGGCCCTCTCTGGATTGGTGCCACTCGAACCCTGTGGAAGATCCCCTGTTGAGTGAGGTCCCTGTCCAGCCGATGCTCAATTGAATTGGCACGGAGAATGCTGGCTTTCGGTAGCACCGAGAATCCTGCTGCGTGCCAAGAGGGGGGCCACAATGATGCTGGCGGACCAATGTGGGTTGAACTGTTTGTTGGCGTTTGAAGGACAATGTGTGGCATATCGCCACTTTCTTCTGTGAACCATCCGAGCCATTCCTTGGGTATCGCTCGTGGGCATTGAAGCGTTAGCAATCCTCTCCATTGTGCCTGCAACGCATTGGTGGCCGCAAGCCAAGCCCCTGCTTCGTCTGGTTTCAGCCCGAATTTGAGTTCTGCTTCTACGGGGGTCAGAGGTCCGTCAATTGACAAGGCATCCTTGATTTTTTTGAGCCCTCTTCTGTGGAGTTGAGCCGCTCTGTTTTTTGGAAATCCAGGCCCTATCATCGAGCCAAAACTCGACCACCAGAATGTTTCCGTCCCTAGTTCCTCAGGAACAGTGGGCCGAATTGGGATAAGCTCTGGCAGTAGTTTTTTCCAAGCTGCACCCACCCTATTCCATGCCAATGAACCTTTATGTGCTTGGAAACGGGGGATTGTGAAGTATTCTAAACTGGGCGCCCAGTTGCCACCTGAGTAAGGTTGGAAGTGGCTCAGTCGGTGCCTCAACAGTAAGTGGAGGTTTGAGGAATTGGGCTCTCCTGCCTTGATTACCCATTTAGTCATTAAGGCTGTGAGGGCATCCTGCGGGTTCACTAAATTTATCCCTCCCTTGTCCCTTGGTTGACAACATTGTAACCAGGAAACTTTTGTTCTTGTGCGATGGAGTGACCCTGACCAAAGGTAATTTTGGATGGAGGATGTCACCCGTTTAACTCCTGCTTGGGTTCCTCCCCAAATGGAGGTGAAGTAGTACGTGGAGGATAACAACACGCTATTTACGATTACACCTCTTCCTGCGGAGTTAGCGAGCGCTGAACACCAATAATGTAACTTCTTCACCATTCTTTCATGCAGGAAAGCATCGTTGGAGTTGGTTGTTAAGTTCAGCCCAAATGGGGTACCTAACAGCTTACCAACACTATCGTCCTCTACCCACGTTATCCCCAGTAAGTTTGTCCAAAGTGGCCTAGCTTCGCCATTTCCGCCCTTCCAGTAACCCCGGGATTTTTCCCAATTCAAGGTGAGACCCGAGGCCTCACAAAAGCGGCCAAGAAGGGAAATCATCGCTGTAGCTGAGCCTTGTACACCTAAGAGAGTGAACGAGGTATCATCGGCAAACTGGGCGATGATTTGCTGACCGTTGTTCCCTGGAAGACTGATTCCTTTCACCTGTCCAGAGGAAGCGTTAGATTTGACCATTGCATTTAGCACTTCCCCAACCAGAAGGAATAAATATGGGGCAACCGGGCAACCCTGGCGGACACCTCGTGTGATGGAAAATGCAGGGGACAAGGCGCCATTAACTTTAACCATAGCTTGGGCATCCTGGAACAACATCATAGTCATATTAATGAAGGCTTGGGGGATTCCAAAGGCTGCCATGGCTCTATAGAGGAACTTCCAATCAACCATATCAAAAGCTTTTGAGAAGTCAAGTTTGAGGAAGATCAAGGGCTGTTTTGAACGCTTCGCCCACGCAATAGTTTCATGAGTTAGAAAGATATTGTCCAAGATGAAGCGCAGGGGAAGGAAGGCAGACTGATCTGCATCAATAATTTCCATGAGCACCGGTTGGAGGCGGAGTTGAAGAACTTTGGCATAGATTTTGTAGGAGGTGTTTAACAGGGTTATAGGTCTCCAGTTGGAAAGCTGGCGGCGCGATTCTCCTTTGTGGAGTAGTGAAATGGCTCCTTTTGTGATTCCTAGGGGAAGCCTTTGCACTGAAACCGCTTTGCAAATCATTTGCAAATATTCTTCTTTGACAAAATCCCAGTGGATTTTAAAGAACTCAGCCGTCACCCCATCTGGCCCTGGTGCTTTCCCTGTGCCCAGCTCCTTCACAGCTTCGTCTAATTCGGCCATGGTGATGGGTTTCCCTAGCGCAAGTTTCATGTCGCCTGAGAGTCTGTCTCCCACGCATGACAAGGCTTGTGTCGCCGTGTCTTCCTAGGATGCAGAGTGAATGGGAGCCGTGAAGAGCTTACCAAAAAAATCCGAGCAAATTTCTTCAAGCTTGGTTTGGTCTGTCTGTACTGTACCTAGCGAGTCTTCCAATTCTGTGATGATCGAGGCTCCTGTGTGGGGTCTAGCCGCCTTGAAGAATTCTTTGGTGCAGGAATCGCTCACTTTAATCCATTTCACTCTGCTTCGGATTCGCTGACCTGCACATACATGTTTCTCGAAAGTTGCTAACTGCTCCATTTCCGTGGCCAGTCTCTCCTGGGTTTCTTCGTTGTATGGGTCAACGTGGAGAGAAGCCTGGGAGTCGACAAGTTTGCTCCTCAAGCAAATTACCGCTGCCTTTCGCTCTTTAGCTTTTTTGATGCAATGTAACCTGTAAAACTTGGTTGATTTGCGCAGTTTTGTGAGAAAGCCCTCGTTTGGTCTTGGGGACCAAATCCGGTGGAGCGTCTCTTTGACTACCTGGTCCTCGAGGTGGAAGCACTTCATCTTGTAAAGGGATTTTTTGGGGACCTCTAGAGCGAGTTGCATCGTGAAACTCACTGGATGATGGTCAGAGTGACTTGTGTCTCCCAGAATCGAGTAGTTGGAGACTAGGTTTGGTCCTGCACTGTGTTGGGAGAACGAATAACAACGGTCCAGGCGGGCAAGGGATCTCAATTCGAAGCATCGACGGTTGTCCCATGAGTACCTGAGGTTTGCATTTTCTGGGAATTGATCCGTTACCTGTAGAGCATGCTTGAGTAGGGAGAACACCCTACTTTCTCCATCTGAAATGATGCGCCCATTGAGATTTGATTTGTCTTCGTGTCGCTCCACAAAGTTCCAGTCCCCGCAAAGGATCCATCGACAATTCCTAGGAAGATCAAGGAGTAGTGTTTCCCAGAGAGCGCTTCTAGTACGAGCACTATTTGATGCATAGACATTTAAAATAGCAAGATCCCCACCTGGAACCCCACTAAGACGCACCCATTGAGCTCTCCCGCATCGGGAGTGGCCAGAGTCAGTTGCAAATTGGGCAACGTGAGGGGCCAGCCATAAGCATATTCCCCCTTTTCCTGCCCCTTCCTCTCCATCTGCATGACCGAAGCCCACCGCTGCTTCATGCCCGTAGAATTTTGCCTAGGGCCAGAATTGGCGGTTGAGGTTGGCCAGCTTGATCCCCCTGAGATGGTGTTCCTGAAAGCATAGGATCTCAATGTCTTTGAGTAATGGTCTAAAATAGCTCCTCACGATGTCCATTTTGGCCAGGTCGTTGAGGCCTTGCACATTTTGTATGATAACTTTTATCTTCATAACTGGTTTGATGTGGGAGGGGGCTCGGGGAAGAGCTCGGTGGTTTTGAGGCAGCTGCCTTCATATCTTCCTCTCGGTGAATCTCTACGTAGGCTAAGGATGGAAGCTCTCTTTCTTCGTGAGGCTTCAGCTGCTTCGTTTCGCCGTGCCAGTTGATTTGGTGTTAAGCCTCGGGATTGCGGTGTGACTTGGGCCTCTCCTTGCTGCCTGCTGTACCAATCCAAGAACGCCCTTTGTTGCTCTACAGGAATCATGTTGGCTACTGGGGTTCGGGGGGAGGGAGGGATCTCGGGGTCTATGCTGAGAGCTGCCTGCTCTAACCTAAGAGGAGGGAGGTACGCGAGAGAAGGCTCCCCTCTACTACGTGTATGGGCCACTGATCCAGAGGCAGCTGCCACTTCGTTTAGATTTAGGGATTTGGCTTGGACTTGCTCGGCGCCCGCAGTTTCGTTTCCTGGGTTGCTGAGGGAGGGCGGAGTGACTTGCTTTGAATTGGTGGGATTGGCGGTGGTATTTCCTCCCGGTGCACCTCTATGTCCAAAGAGCTCAGTGAGCCTGTCTCCTGACGGAGGGCAAACTGCTGCTTGGCTCGGTCGAACTATCAAGGGTTCCTCGTTTGATACCATGATTGTATCAAGATCTGCACGGGAGTGAGCTTCTACTCCAGGTTGGACGCGCGGGTTGAGTGACTTCGGAGGCACTTCGCACTCTAGACTTTCCAGCTCCTCAGGGGATATTGAGGATTGGAGCTGGATTTGTTGACTTGGTAGACGAGTGGCGGAAATGGGTGGATCGTTTCCTGGCATATCTTGTTGCTGCTGATCCCTCCGGCTCCTGGTAGTGGCTTCTGAAGGTGGCCTAGGGCTTACGTCCTGGCTAGCAGGGCCTTGCCCCGAAAGGAAGTGATCAGTATTGTGTCGCGAGTTGAGTGCAGCTCTTGCTAGGGTGGGCGCCTGTTGTCTTGCGAGACCTGAATTGCTTCTTGCTCTGAGGGGGATCGAGGTATTCTTTGGTGGATTCCTGTTTCTGCTAACTGTTTCCCAGCCTAGGTCATTCGCAGCTAGCGACGCAGGGGATTGATCTGTCCTGTTTCTCAAATCCTCCCCCGATTTTCCGGAAGATCCTGCACAATCTGCGAGAATCTCTGGGGTGTGCCCATTGAGGCTCGTAGGAGGGGGGGGAAGGCTGTGAGAGGGGGCGGGCCCAAGAATGCCTTTGTTTCCATGGCCATGTTCTTGTTGGGGCAATTTGGATGTCCCTTTCTTTTTCGCCTTGTGACAGTCCTTTGCTAGGTGGTCTGTTGACTGGCACAATCTGCATCGAATAGGGAGGTTGCAGTAATCTACAGCTATGATTACTCTCTCTTTGGTGCTAGCATTGTAAACTCCAATCTGTGTCTTCCAGCCTTGGTCCGCTTGTAGGGCAACACAAAAACGTTGATCGGCAGTGGTGAGGTTGCGCTTATCTGCACCTAACAGCTCGCCCAGTCCTCCTGCGATTTCCTCTGCTACTGCCATAAACTCTCCCGGTATACCTTTCAACGTGACCCACGTTGGAACTTTTAGGTTGGAGGGATTACTAGCATTGAAGGCTGTGGCCCACGTTTGGATGATGCAGGTGCCCCACCGGGAGCGGTGAGGGGTGAGCATGAGCAGTTTCTGTGTGGTCGAGCTTCGTCTAGTCAGGATTTGAAAGAATCCTCTATCCAGGTCCCTTCCTAATCCTACCCAGTCCCCTAGCTGCGTTTGAAGAGTTGCAATCCATTGGTTCAAGGCCAATGGGGCTTGTTTTCCCCCCACGAAGTAAGCCACAACAGCGTGCTTTTGAAGGCGCTCTGTTTCTCGCTGTACTTTTTCTTGGTCTACCTGTACTTCTAACACAGTATTGCATAACAAGAAACCTGACGAACTGCGCGCAAAGCCATCAGGGAGTGTCTCACCCGGTGTTGCTATTGTTGGATGTATCTTGGCGTTTCTGCCTGCGCTGGTGACCGCTGCCACGAGCTCTGGTTCGATTGCGTTGTCGTTACTGTCAGTAGCTCCATGATCACTCCCGTCTGAGCCTTGTGACGGAATTGGCGCGTGCGCCAGATGCTCCCTCAGCGTGTCAGCATACGACGGGCGCTCCATTGCGGTCCAGCGAGTGATCAGGCGAGCATTTTGACTAACCCTAATTTTGACCCTAATTTTGAGGAAAACACCCCACTCTGTTCCGATCCTTGCCGCAGAAGTGCCGCAAAAGGATGAGATGATCGCTTAAAGCTAACCAACAGGACAGAATTGGATTAGTATTGCCATTTGGGCGTTACTGATCACTCGATCGCTCACGGAATACCCTCATTTTGCCAACGAGTGCCTCCGGAGCAGCGTAACGCCTTGCATCGGGAGACGTTGCTGTCGAGCTTCCACTCTGCAAATCGCGCCTGCGAATGTTTCGAGCAGACGTGGATTCCCTGCCAGCCAAAATACTCTTACTTTGATTTTGACTGTGGCAACGGTACAGGGCACACTATTACTGGTGAAATTGGCCAAACCTAAAAAATCGTTTCAGGGTTGGAAAAGTCCAGTAGCTACTCGTAACCTAGTTCGTGAAGCTCAATATCCAATGTTCAGCAACAATTAGAATGAGCATTGCAAAACACCCCACAGATAGAAAAGTCCTCACAATCAATACAATTACTGGTGGCAACATCATAATTCGACGAGTGGAATCTCCCATTCAATCGTTTTCACACTTGACTCCTGAGACACTGTGCTTCCAAGCAATTGGTCCTAGCTTGTAAGTTTGCCATAATCGGTGTGATAATTCCGTCAATGCAAACTCACAAATAGGATGGTTCACCAGAGGACTGAGACAATGTGTTGACAAATGAAGGAAGATAGCAGAGGAAAATTTACTAACCTAGCTTAGCATTTGTCTAGAGCTTTGACTTGTTACTTGCAAACATTTTTTGCAAAGACTTATAGATATTAAAGTTTAGACGAATTCCCATTTAGCTAAAAATAAAATTCAGAAGGGTTCATCATGGTACATGGAATCTAACTTAAAGGCAGCATTTAAATATTCATAATAAGATTTATAGTAAAAATAGAATACTTTAAATAGAAAATAATTAAAATAGAATATAAGCTTTAATGAAAACTAAAATCTACACTATTAAAACAAATAGTTTCTTTGTTTCTTTTGTAATGTCCATTAGGATCTCCTAGACCATAAGGCCGATAAAGACGTGTTTAGTGTTGATAGAAAGCCCTTGGGTAGAGTGTGTGTGAACAAATCAAGTTTTTCCTATAACAATTGATGGGAGGAGAAGATATTGAAATTCAAAGTTTTTCTATACCGACTATTCTAAAAATGTAGAAAATTAGAAAATGATTTTTGAAAAGGGTGCATTTGGTCCACCATTCTAAGTCCTTCGCAAGGATTTGGGCTCAAATTAAGTTTTCTTGCATTTTGATTGGCAAGGCAAAAGATAAGGAATTCCTATAGGACTAAATGCGTTCCCAAATGTTCCAACCAAACCATCCCGTATACAAAAAGTCAATACCAAGCATTGATTGATGAGTGAAAAAATAATTCCATTAGGGGGGATTTGAGGCCTTAATATGCCTGCGAGTTTCCAGGCTACGGGGAACATAGGAACAGCGACACTGCTACAGTTTGATGTGGCCTAGACTATGCCATGTCAAAAAAAAAATATTAGATTTTTTTTTCAACTTATTTTTGCATATCAAAACTATATTTTATTTTATTTTTTGATATTTATTTGATTGACAGTAGCCAACTGTTCTCGGACAGCATAGGGAACAAGTGGGGAACAACCCTGAAATGAGCATGTAGAGGCCTCAGATTTCCCCTAATGCTTTGTGGGACAAAATCATTGTTTTTCAAAGTGCCTCATAGAATTTGGGTACTAAGAATTTACATTCAATATGCAAAATTATAGATGATGTGGAAAATAGGTTTACATTATGTTATTTTAAACTAAAATATTGTAGAGGTATAATTTTTAGGACTACATGTTTGTTGAATTGATATCAATCCTTTGACTTTTCCTTTACAAGGCCTTTATAGTTTTCATATCTTTACAAAACAGTCTAAAATTTTGATGGCTTATTAAAGACATGTGATTTTCTTTATGTAAAATAAAATAAAACAAATTTCATTATACATGATGGAAAAATAGAGCATACAATGTGAACTCTTTTGAAGTTTTATTATGTAGTCACAAGTTAAATTGTTCCTATTGGGTTAATATTATGAGTGGTTAATATTATGAACCTAGCTCAAATGCTTACTTGGAAGATTTTAGCTACCAATAAGAGAGAACAACCTATGGCAATCTACGTATCTTGTGCAATGTGCCTATTGTTTCCCATATTTTTTAGAGAAGGAATTAGTTGAATGGATTCAAATGAAAGTGGAATTATATAGTTCTGATAAGAATTGAAATTGATGTGAATTTTCAAAGATCAACACACAAAACCAAAGTGTTTTTTTTTTCATTTTTTGTGAAGTGCCGAAGTGACAATATTAGATATTATTATTAGATATAGTGGTGCTCCAAATTTCAACATTCATCCATATATTGGATAAAAAATATCACATTAGCACATATCACATATCCATCATTCTACTTTCATCCACAATCTAACTTTTCTTTTTAATTTGAAGCTTTTTGGCCATTTCATCCAAAAATTCACTATCTGTGTTCTATGGGCCTGGTGCAGGGCCTAATATTTTGGTGCAAATTGATGTAAAATCGCAGGAAAAAAACCCATTGTCCCCATTGTCTTCACAGCTGCTGCGTCTCAAACAAGTACTTTCAAATCTGTTTGAGCTGGAGTTGCAGCAATCTTTTGGACAAATAATTCAGCACTGCTTTCAATACTGAAGTTGACAATGATTTAGGCGTGGATTAACATCATACATGCAAAGCTAAAAGCGCATACCAAAGTCACAACTGCAACAGTGTTACAAGAAGAGAGAAATGAGCTTTCGGCTCCTGGTTTGAGATCATATCTGTACTCATTTTTAAGGATCATCATCACCAGTCCTGCTCATTTCTAGTAGACCTACAGCAGCCACTCAGCAAGAAAATTATGGCAGGCGGAGGAGACGACGATCGCGTGCGCAGCATTCCAAACCTCTCAACATCGATGGCGCTGGGCTGGCTTCGTTTGAATAGGTAGTACTGTCAGCGATTCTGAACACCATGGACACTCTTCTCCAGCTCAACATCTTCTAGGCTCTCGCTGCAGCAGATGGAGGGGATGACGATCGTGTATGCAGCACTCAACCTCAACATCGATGGCGCTGGGTCGGCTGCGTTTGAATAGGTAGCACTGTCAGCGATTCCGAACACCATGGACACTCTTCTCCGTCTCAACATCTTCGAGGCTCTAGCTGCAGCAGGTGAGTGAACGGTTGATTCATCAAGGCGGCCACGCCGAGGAAGCCCATCGACGCCACTTCCTCCGGCTGACGAGCTGCAAACAGATTTCAAGTGAAGTGGTCACAAAAAGGAACGTTGGCCAAAACCGAGCGTCGCTTCCGGCTCGTACCGATCGGCAATATCTTCGAGAAGGAGACAGGGAACGGCTCCATCGTAAACTTGATCCATTGGGTGCAAGACAGCCTCGAGTACACGCTCTAAGAATCACCTACAAGATTTAGTCTCTGACAACAACCTCACATCATTTGAAAGAGCGAATGGTGGATTGAACCTGTGGGAATACAGACGACGAAATCCAAAATTCAACACATTCTCAACGAGGCCATGACCTCATCATAGTCCGGCATCCTCACGTCAAGGGCAACAATTTTGAACAGACCCATATCATACATGAAGACCCTGAAATACCACGTATGAAGTCCCACGGACTTCCAGACTTTCATATTCCAAACCCAATACAGGAGCGGAATTGCAACACTAGGGATTCGTCAATGACAGAGAGTTGGAATCCTGCCAAGAGTGAAGCACGATTGGTGGAGACTTTCGCGAATCCGCTCCCGACGGCAGCGACGAGATCTTTAGGAAGGTCAGTCTCCCATCACCTCCAGCTCACATTCCTTTGCAAAATCGGATTAATGTTTCTGCTAACACAAAATTAATAGATAATCTGCATAAAAATAACATATTGAGGTTTGTCACCTGCAGTGAAGAGACTAATTAGCAAATGCACGCTCAAATTTGCAGTTGATATTGCACGACTGGGACGATGAGAGCTGCCTCCGGATCGTGAAAAAATGTTTCCAAGGCGCTGCCGTCACAAGGCATAGTGATTTTTGATGACAGCAACGACTTGGAAGGCGGCGATTCCCTGGCCTTCATGGAATCATTCGGCTCCAATGTGCGAGAGCGAACCGAGAGGAAGGTGCGAGGTGCGGCAGCAGGGATTGGATGAATGGATTCCAACAACTTAACGTGATCTGCAAAGCAGACATCCTTAGCATTGATGAGCTACACAAAACTTCAATTGGCTTCATGTCCGTCACTAGAAGGTCATCCTCTGAGGATTCTACCAAATAGTGTCGAGTATCCTTTCAGATACACCACACGACCAAATAAGAGATTCGAAATTCACTTCTGAATCCCCACATTAGCCTATTTACAGTGGATTTCACGATAGAATTTGGTACGGCGACGGTGTTCTTCAGAACAAAGTAGGTGTGAAAAGATGCGATCACGAAGTCCACACACAAACTCGGCTTTGCAAACGGACGGAGAAGTTTTAAAGAGAAAGGGTGGGGTCATACGGTGGTAACCTCCATTCTGGTGTCAGGGTTTAAGAAATTCGATTACACGGACTCCCTCGTCCAATGCACGTCGCAAAACGCGGCTGCGTATGTGCTCGGTGACACTCGCAATCCTCTCAAACCGAACTTCCGTCCATACAGAGTTCGCCAAAAGCTCCAGACGATTTCCCGGTACCCAGGGATGGCATCTCCGTATTGATTCCACAGGTTGGACGATTCGCAAGCCGCTCGTAACGAAGGCTTCTGCCCATGTCTCTCGGGATTGCCAAGACGGCATCACTTCGCGGACAGGAATTTCGTCTTCTTCACAGACTTCGATGACAAGCTGGCGGATCACGCCAGGAAGCACTCCATCGCCAAGAGCTGCTGTCTGCACCTCCACACCAGGGTTCATTGCCACGACAAAGAAGTTCGTAACCGAACCTTCCAGAATTCCATCCCCATCGTTGGACAACAAAATCTCGGTTGCACCAACAGGCTTCGCCTTCTCCAGAGATTCCCGGGCGCTTACCCACGCGGAGTATTTGGCAAGCGGGAGGACACGCCCAGAACCTAGAATTGCTGCTTGCGCAGGGGTGAGCGGCGATCTTGCGACGTAATTCGACAAGTGAACACTCACGTTCCAGTTGAGCCTGGAAGAACGATCATCGGGGGAAACCAGAATGGTGACGCTGAGTTCCTCCCCAGATCGTCGCAACGGCAATGCTCTCTGGAGCCCAGCCTGCCATTGCCAGTCCGATCTGTCACCCATCTCACGCCCTTAACTCTAACAAGCAATGCACATCGACCCTAAACCCTGCCTGGAAGAAAACTTTCTGCTTTTCTCTCTATGTAACAATCAATGAATAACAATTCAGACGATCAACTAGAATTATGTCAAAAGAAACCCTAACTAAATCTCGCCGACTGTATCACAGAGAACCTTCTACCATGTCACTCGACGATCTCTACCCTAAACCCTAAACTGCAATCCACAACGACCAGGAATAGAAACCTGTCCGCTAATAGCTCCCTACATCAATGCATGAACTACAATTCATACGATCCGTCATGAGTCGCGTCAAGAGACACCCTAATTTCATTTCCTAAGACCTCTAGGTAGAAAAATGCACTGACCTGTAGAGATGGTTGGACGAGGTCTTGCAATTGGCTGCAGCTCCTCAAGGGACGAGGAAAGCGATCGGGCATGGCCAAGGACAGAACCTCCATAGAGTGCGCTAACCTCTTCAGATGTCTGTCCCACAACAACAAGCACTCCCCGTCGTTACCAGAGCGGGTAGTTGTGTACGCACCGGGCGGACTGGACTTGAGAAACACCGCAGCAGGGGGAGAATCGACAGGAACGCAGCCACGGCGACAGAGCAACGCCCAAGGGTCAATCGATTCGGCCATTGTCCGCTACGTTGTATGCCTTAGGTCGCCTGCAACAGAGAACGATGCGAATGAGGATACAACATTGCTCAGAAACTTGCGCGCGACGTACATGAACAAAACGCCAGCGGCCTGCACTATAGTTCAATTCAATTCAAGCGCAAAAAACGAACGCCAAACACAGATATCGCAGGGACTCAACTGACCTTACCTTTGAGGCAAGCAAAATGAAAGTGTGGGTACCCGTCAGAACGCCCTCCCCCGTCCATCACCGCCCAGGCGAGCCCAAGTGGAACATTCATCTAGCTGGCCGATTTCAAGTTAAACTCCAGGGAGCTCGGAATCCGCCGCGGCAATCGCGCTCGGAACGGAAGACCCTGGTTCATCTTCCGGGTCGAAGGCCTTGCCTATGTTAGAGAACACAGATCAGATGTACGCACTGTAGAACAGATCCTGTTCAAGTACAGTCGTAGCAGAAGGGTGCCAGACGCTTCCTTTAACACCGACTACGGACGAGCTGCCTAACGATATTGGGTATGTGCCAAGCTTTTTCATACTGTAACAGTAACTTATACAGCAGGAGCAGAACCCTAGAAACTCAGGGAACTCAACTTCTTTGTCATCCCTAGATATTCAATCTTGTCTATAATCTACAAAATATCTTTATTCATGAGATCTATGCCTGGGTTGTTTGGGGAACACGGACTTTGAAAATTCAGTTTATTCTAACTTGTGGTGTCTCAAAAAATGATGAAGAAGTTAATTAGGGAATCGATATGTTTCTGACTTCCAACAACAAGTAAAAGTAAGCCATTGAATAATAGGAAAAATGTTTGATTGGGTTTTTTTGGACGGAATGAGGTGCACTTATTTTCTTGGTAACACTTCCAAAAGCTCTTATGCAATAAATAAGAAGGTAGGATATGTGATTTTAGATAATTCAAACTTATGTGCACACTTGATGGTAGATGTTGCTAGGGTGTTAGGAGTTGCTAACTTTTTAGTTGTTCATCTACTATGGATAGGACGCTATCTCCTTCAATCAAGTATTAAATTAAAGCAAGAGTTGGATATTGGAGAACGCAAGCTTCAATCATGAAGAGTGTAACCAAACTAAACTAGATTAAAACAATTGAGAGGTTCAAAGATGGAATTAAATGGCTAGTTGTTTGAAGATTGTAAGGATTGTTCAAGTCCAATGTCCAAGCTTCTCTACAAGCCATGAGAGACTTTGCCATTGACTTACTCTATCAAGTAGCTCATGGAAACACATGCATGTAACT
Source organism: Straminergon stramineum (assembly GCA_963920665.1). Lineage (NCBI taxonomy): Eukaryota > Viridiplantae > Streptophyta > Bryopsida > Hypnales > Calliergonaceae > Straminergon > Straminergon stramineum. Next base: position 13,707,362 of record OY987264.1, on the reverse strand, counting down.
TCATCTTCTCACTTTTGCTCTTGGAGTCCTTGGAGAGTTGGAGTAACCATAGACAACATTGTTTTGTAGAAATTGCCCTCTAGGCTACTAGTAAAGCAAATGGATCTTGTTGTATAAGAGTATACAATTGTCGTAGAGCGGATAAAAAGTGGAGTGATACATGAGATTACCAATAGAGAGGAAAAGGATAATGAAGCTCAAGTACATGTACTAGCTTCTGGATAACGAGTTGCTTCTGGGTTGGCACACATTCAAAATGCAATTGGGTCAAACCACATTGAAAGGTACCATTGGAATTACTTTTATAGGACAAGACTTGAGTCCTTTTCAAAACTTTTAAAGCTCTTAATTACTTCGATGATTTCATTTTTTTAATAAATTTATAAATGAATAGTGTTGCAATGTATTACTTTAATAAGTTAGAGAAAAAAAATTTAGAAAAAATTCTCACAAGTACATAAATCATCAGCTATAAGGCTAAATTTAGTATCTATAGTACTAAATAGCACTTGAATAGGATATTTTTATCCAAATTTTTTATCCTTGTTGAACATACAACTATTTAAAAAGGATTTTTAGTGATGAAATCTTAGACAAAAAATAGTATAATTTTTTAATTCATTAATTGAGTTTTGACAAATTCTTTATTTATTTATTTTGAAAATAAATAAATTCAATTTCAAAAATAGATTACATAGGGACCTTGATGTCAATAATATACAAATTTTTTGTTTGAACAAAATCATTATTTAAAATATTTTTTATACTGAAAAGGACGTTTACAAGTTTTTACTTCTGAATATTATAGGAAATGAAAAAAATATTCAAATTGTAGAAAAAGAGTATTTTTCTACTCTATTATATGATTACAAATACACATAATTTTTTTGGATTCAATCACATTATTATTCATTAGAAATTATACCCCTTTTCTAACATTGAAAAACCTGACAAGCTAACATCTAAACTTCAATTGGAACTTTAGTAAAAAAATTTTGATATTTTGATGAATAAAAAAACATGAGGGAAAACAGGACTTGAATTACTATTCATAAAGGACTAACTCATCTATAATTAGTAGATTAGATTCAAAAAACAATAGCTAGAAAGAAGTACTATTGCAGATTTCATTGTGTCTAACCCTTTTTTGATACCTTTGAGTATAATTTGACCCAATTATCTACAACTTCTTCAATTTATGGAAGCAACCAAATTTTATATGATGAGAATGGTGGACATTATTATGGAATTTCACTTATAATTTTACTAAGGTGATGGTGATTAATTATGATAGGGTGCATGCACCACTAGGAATTAAAATTTGTGGAAGATACTTATAATGGAATTCCCTTCTAAGTTAGTTAAGTATTCCTTGTTTTGCCTATAAAGGCCCTAAAACAACAAGATGAGCCATTAAGAGGATCAAACCCACAATGTAGTAGTCAAAGTAGCTTTATTTAATATCAATGGGAATTTCTTCTTTGGAGGTGATGATGTCCATCTATCTATTTGAACAAACATAGTTCATGATGCGCATGTCAAAAAGATCTTGTAACATTTTGTACCAAAAATATGGAAGTTGCTTGGTCACTTTGGCCATGGCATCTCTCCTACTCTATCCTCTATCAATATTAGGTGTGGATATCAATTAATGTATGCATCTAGATTACCAATTTATTTCTATATGTTACTCTATCCTCTACTAATATTAAGTGATGGAAATGAACATGAAGGATTTTTGCACCTACTTTGTGGCATTTCATACATGATTTAGGGTCTTCTTCTCTTGTATTCTAATGTAGGTATTTATTTGCATTCATAATAGTTTATTGCTTTCAATTTTAGTTGGACTTTTATTCAATATGGTTGATCTTATAAAGCTCTTAAACTTAGGGATAATGTTTCTTCCAATGATGATGAAAAATATCAATAATGATGCATGCCCATCTTTCAATTCCAAAGTTTTTATTGTAGGTTTCAAAACAAAGTTCTTATTGTAGGCGGCATTGTGTGTTTACTTAGTCTGGAAAGCACTTTGATAATCTACATACAATGAATTATCCACCTAATAAATAGAGGATGTAAAATAGAACAACCCCTTATGAACAAAAGATCCATTCTCTACACCTAGGAAATGATCCATTCTCTACACCTAGGAAATGATCCATTACAATTATTTTTTCAATAAATGAAATTTGAGCCATAATCAATGTCTTAGGTGACAATAAACAAGGGATTCGTGACCACAATAGGAACTTCTACCTTTTGAGTGTAAATTCATCAGAGGAAATGATTTATTAGGGATTCATGTTGTGGCCATGTTAGAAAATATTGTGACTACTTTGGGTGAGGAAGATGACCACTATGGTTACATTTTTTGTTGATTTTGGATACTCTAGCTAGAGACTCTTTTGGGCCATGATAGGTAGCATAGTTCAAAAATTTGTAACAAATTTATATTTTGTTAAGAAAACATAACTTCCGTTTTCTTATTGTTCTCACACTTGTTTTTATGTGGGGAAAAATTATAAAATTTCAGCAATCACATGAGGACAAACTCCCAATTTTGCCTATGATGTGTTGTTCTACCTGAGGTGTAGTTGCAAAATTTGTCTTTTGTGCTTCACATGTAAATTACTTGTTAGATAAAATGTAAACCATACATGCACAAGTCTAATTCCCTTTCCTTGTCATGACATGCATTTTCAACCTTAAACCCTAAAGGACCAAGCATCCATTCAATGAGCACTTGAACATCTTTTTCTAAAACCTTCATTGAATTTGAAATTTGGCATGTATGTAACTAATAAAATATGATATAAATTTGTCTAAGAAATTACAAATTTTAGATTACAAATCACATTCTAAGAGGAGTCCCCTTTGTTAGCTTTGTCAAGGTGGTTTTGTGAAAAAAGAATTTCTTTTAACTTTAAGCCCTATTATCTTGCAATCTATGAAATCAAAGTTTTTGAAATTTTTCCCCAATATTCGAAATGTTTGTCTCTAACTTTTCACCATTTGGATTTTAATTGAAAATTTCGTCATTGCACAAGGAATCATCAAAAAATGACTTGTGTAATTCCAATTCACTTAACCTCCTTGTATTTTAACTCCTAAAGGACCAAGTGTCTGTTCAATGTACGCAAGAAATCTTGGGTAGGTTCCTACGAAGTCATTTTTGGTCAGATGTTCATGAAATGTGGACAAAATGTGTAACTATATACCCCCTTCCTAAAAATCTAATTTGTTTTCCGATCGGGTGCCTGGATCAAAAGTTATGCTGCCCTAAACTTTGCAGGCAGCTTCAGGCAGCTTCAGGCAGCATATGCAAAACTCTTCCTATGATTTTGAAATTTGGCATGTGTGTGGCTTACATGATACAAGATTCAAATGTCATAAAAAATGACCATGTTTAGTGTAAGAATCTCATTCTAGAAGGAGTTAAAGTTTGCAGGCCCTGTTGGGCAAGGTTGGAAAAAAACTTTTTCACCTAACTTCAAATGTTATAATCTTTCAATCCGTGTGGTCAAAGTTTCTAAATTTTTTTCCACATGTTCCCAAAGAAGTCTAGTACAAATTTGTACGGTTGAATTTTGAAAAAACAATTCTTTTTACATTTTTTTCTTGCTGCCCTAATAAGTGGCAGTTTTTGACAGTTTTTGCTTGAAATGTGCCTCAGTCCTTTAGGGGTTAAAGTAAGCTAGACTCCATATATGCTTCTAAAATTTTGCATGAGTGTACATAAAAAGATTTAGAATTCAATGGTGGAGAGACTTAGATTCATCAAGGGCAAAAGATTTATTCCAAGAGGGCTCAAAGTTGGCTGACCCATTTCACAAGAATGAAAAGAAGTTGTTTTCCTTGCTTCAAACGTCATAATCTTTCAATCTACTTAGCCAAATGGGCTGAAATTTTTTCAACACATTTTCATAGTATTCTACTGTACTTCTGTATGGTTGGAGTTCAAAAAGAAGTTTTTATTTTCAATTTTGGGCAATGCACTAAAAAAATGGCAGTTTTTTCACAATTTCTCTTGAAAAACACCCGCGGTCCTTCATGGGTTAATTAAGAACACAGAATCAGTCCACGCGGCACCTCTCGTCAGCACTTCTCTTACCACTTGCCATCTGTAGCACAGAAGAAACACATAGATTCAAATTAGAAGCGCTGCTAATAAATGTTCATCCATTTCATCCATAGTGCAACTTGAGAATGGAATTGAGTCTACAAATATGAAGATCTTTCCCTCATTATTTATACTAAAAATTGAAAGGTAATGAGATGATTTAGTGGTTACCTTCATTTGTCGCCTCTTCTCAAGAACTGCAGCCAAAGGTGGTCTTCCTGTAAGACGACAATTCGTAGGTGTTAAGAGCCAAATCAATCAGCTCTCCTAAACCCCAAAGCAGAAATCAGAATTTGGCAAGCTGAAATATTTTGATATACCAGAAGTTTACAGTGAAATATTCTTACCTGTGATGGGCAACCGGTACTTGGCCCAGTAGTCATATACTTTATCTATAATGCTTGCCCACTGAAAGCAACAAAAATAAATTTTATCAGTACGATGCAATTGCTTCTAGAAACCAGACGTCTAAGATCCAGACATGGCACTTATCGACAGCCCAATTCAGCTCAGTTGTTCAACAATCCAACATTTTCTTAAAGTAGGTGTTGAATCTCAACGTACCGGCTCGTATTTAGTTATTGCATACACCCATCCTAGTCCCACTTCTTCATACAGCGCTCTGAAAGCCTTCACAACTCCATCACCAGAAACAGAAGTAATTGATGAGAAACTGAAAGAGAATACTTGAAAGCCTTGAATATACCGGTTGCCAACATATAAACTCAAGAAAAATGAGCTCGTACCGCAACATTTGTTAAGATTTCCCCATTGTCACGTATTGCATGGATTCGACCCATTGCCTGCAAACATCGTTAACTATCAGAAGAGGGAGAAGGTTCAACACGGTGAATAACAACCAGTATGGCCCGAAACGCATCAAATTTCGGTGGCTCATCAAAACTGGATTTACATGCAAATCATTATGTAACTCAAAGTCCCTGAAAAAATAACAATGCACAATGATCAAACCAGACTGTAAGGAGAGTGTAGTCCTCTTTGTCGCTAACCTAAGGGGAGAGACTAAGCAATGGTTCATAAATGTAGAAAGTTTTGGTATCCAATGAATATGAGACATGAAAAAACAATAGTAGCATATTGGGGGCACATCATTCCAAAGAAAGAATTTCTAATGTGTAATAGAACTACGACATGCAGTTACAGGAATAGTGGCATTCTAAGATTGCAGATAGGGATTTTGAACATTCCAATTATTGTAGATCATACTTGAAGATGACATTGAGCATTATATTGAAGATTGCACTGAGGATTATATGGAAAGAGACATATGAAAAGTGGAGACACTTGCGACTAAAGTAAAGCCAGTCTTTCAAAGAACTCCAATTAAAGACACAGATATAAGACGACGATAGGAATCATATGAAGTTGCCATCATTACCTTCTCAAAGTCAATATCACAGTTCTCCTCAGCAGAATAGTCGTCAGCACATATGTCAACGAACTTAATAGCACCGTACTTCTCGTTCCTTTCTCTCAACATATTCACCTGTTGCAAACCAGACATGTGGAAAGAAAATATTAACCCTGGAGCAGCTTCATAGATGTATGAGTTTCAATCCTCAGGATCGGAAAGAGTATAGAGAATGATGAGGTGTTGACCTCTCTCATGCAAAGCGGGCACTCGCCATCGTACAACATTTTGATTTTCCAGTCTCTGTTCTCCATACCAGAATCTTTCTTTATATCCTCTCCGGTCTCCAAATCCCGGGGCATGGAGCTATACCGCAATGCAGAATTGAGGCTTGAATGTGGGGAGAGTGGGGGACGAGGAACAGAGATGATCCTGTAGGCAGAAACAGAGCAGCCTGGAAAATTACTTCCAAGTGAAACGAGTCCCCAGAAACTCCTGAAAAACGCGTTACTAACGACGTTTCCGAAACGGAAACTCTACGACAGAGCAATCAGAGAAGGTCAAATCAAAATTCTTTGCAATCACCTATTTCGTACAATGTCGAGAGGCTCACCTTCTAAATGCTCCAGGGATGTAGCAAGTAGCAATCTACACATGCACAGAAAAAAACCCGGCGAAAGTTCAGGACAGTGAAATACTCGTAAGATGGCTTTCCACGAATTTCATCGGGTATACACAGACGGAAGAAATATAAAAATCTCCATGCAAAACCCTAGAGTCTGTCGAAGGAAGAGATTGAGAAGTATAAATTGGCAAGGTACCGCGGAGCAAGAATGAGAAAGGTGTACGCAGTGATTGATTACATCCACCAATTCAGCATAGCAAATTTGAAAAAAAACTGTCGCAGATCAGAACAATCTCTGCATACCAGCAGTTCCGCTAACAGAACCGCCATAGCCGCTAAATTTCAGAAACTCGATAGCAAACAACAATCGAATCACCACCGAATGCAAAATGCAGTACTCACTTCCAGAGCACTCGTAGACGGCTTCTCAACCACGGGTCCCAAATTTAAAGATGCACCAAGGCCAGCGACTAACAGCGGTCTCCTGGCTCTGCCATAGCAACTAGCCACTCTCGCAGTGAAGCTCTGTCGTGAGAGACGGCTCACAGATGCAACCAGAAGCTGTTGTGAACTCCCGTGGAACCCCAGCGAAGTCGCCATCGCCTCCCAATTCTTTGCAAATTCGAGAACTACACACAGCTAGAAAACCCCTAAATGATGGAAGCTTCTCAATTCAATGTTGGGTTGTATCTTGTCTTCCCACTGATGAGCCCATTTGCGGAGGGTTCGTTGTCGGTAATTCCTTGTGGTTTCTTTCTTGCATTTCCCGTCCCTCACAGATTTTTCTGCCTCGTCAGTGGGTTGACGTGGCAAAACCAGGTTTCTTTGTGCACTTGGAAAAAGGCACTGTACCTTTCAAGTGGGCAACCATGAAGCCAGGAAAGAGAAATCATCCAAGTTTCATCCAAGCGAGGCAACCCACTCCCCTTATCCGAAACGGCCCCTCTGCACCGGAATGCTCAGGAATGGGGAAGCCAACTGAAAGGGGTTTTCGCTGTGAAAGTACGGAGAGGAGCTCAGGAGGTGTTCATCACGGGGATTGATTGGGAAGAATTTTCTTTGACAATTTTGCAAAACACTCGTCGGCTATGGCGATGGCGAACTCCCTGGCGTCGCCGGGTCTGCTGCCCTCCTTCGAAGGCCTGCGTTCTCAATCCAACTCCAAATCCTCTGCTTCGTCGTCTTCCGCCGCGCCCACCACGAGCGGCAGCAGCTACCAGCCCCTTTCCGTGGTGGCGGACAAGCGGGTGCAGAAGCGTCGACAGGTGATTTTGACGGAGGACGTGGAGTACCTGGGCAAGACGGGCGCGCTCCTCGCCGTGAAGACGGGCTACTTCCGCAACTTCCTGTACCCGAAGGGCAAGGCTCGCCTGGCGACTCCCGAGATTCTCAAGGCCATCCGCCTGGAGGAGCTGCGCAAGGAGGAGCTGCGCAAGGCCGTGAAGGCGGAGGCGGAGAGCGTGGCGCGGACGCTGCAGGCCACGGGCGTGTTGACGATTCGTCGGAAGAAGGGCGGGCAGGGCAAGCTCATCTTCGGTTCCGTGACTTCGCAGGACGTGGTGGACATCATCCGTGCGAACACGAAACAAGAGGTGGACAAGCGCGAGGTGACGGTGCCGGAGGTGCGGGAGGTCGGGCAGTACGTGGTGGAGATCAAGCTGCATGCCGAGGTCGTGGCACAGGTCAAAATCAATGTCATCGGACAGTAGCAGAAAGAATGCCTCTTCTTTTTCCCCATCTCTGAATTTGTGAGGATCAATGCAGTGGCGCAATGTAGCTCGATTCTTCCCTTTGGCACTCGCAATTTCGTCAAGAAGCTCCTCCGTAGCTTTTTAGGTCAGAAATCAATTACACATGTCGATTTACTTGCGCCTTGCTCCGAGAAATTTTTGAGCTCAGTGTAGGAATTGAGAATCTTTTTCGCAATTTTGTGGTATATTTCCTCTTCTTTTTCGCAATTTGGTGGAATGTTTTCACTACTTTTTATGCAACTTGTATAAAAGCGATTAGGGTTTGGAGTTCGGACGTGACTAGCATATCCTAGTCTCTTTTCTTGATGAAAAGGTCTTAAGCGGTTTCTCAGGTTCAGGTCATGTTTGTTTGTGAATCTTGTGTTCAGGCTCACGGCATCGCTGGAGCATTGTACAGTAGAGTAGTATTGAACGGTGATGACGATTTAATGAGAGCTTCGACTATTTGAAAACCTGTAATTTCTACTTGTATACTTAAAGTTGTCAACGTTTTCTTGTAACGAAGTAGTCATGGAGTAGTCTAGGTCTTTGTATGTAGAACTTGGATATTTAAGAGAGTCACTGCCACACCAATTCACAAAAGAAGTTCTTAATCTGGTAGCCTTACCAGACTTACTATCTCCGAAGCAAAATGGAATCCCTTCATGACATAAGTATCTATGGACATGGAGTTGAATGCTACACACTATGTGACTGTAGATGTATTAGATAACTGGGGTGATCACTGATAACGAATACTCACTGCAAACAAATAGCTAAGAAATTGAAAGTGAGAATAGGCTCCTCGGAAAGGTACACAGGTTCAGGCTTGGAGAATTCTAACATTTCAAGAAAGTCAAGTATTCAAAAATAGGCAACCTGGTTATTAACAGGCTTTTTTTTTCTAATAATGGGCCATTCACCAGGGGGATTTGCCAAGAGGGCATGCCTTAAGACACAAATAACCAAAGACTTCTTAAGGGTGGTTAGGTTTTGGCAAGAGCCAGGTTTGGTACTAAGTGCACACAAAGAAGTTCACCTAGAAGTTTGTGTTGAATGCCAATTGAAAACGGATTGTTCTTTAACCCTTAAACATCAACACGGACGTTCGATTGATGACAAGGGGTGGAAAGGGGAAATCTTCTACACTAGTTTCACCTCCAATGAATATTTTTGGGTTTTCTGAAGTAGATGATGTCACACGGTTCCAAAAGCGATGATTTCCACTGTCATCAGTTCATCTGATGACCGTGGAAGGGATGAATGCAATCCTACCACCTCACCTACCAGAATCAATAAACATGGATAAGTGACATATTGAATTGCTTGACCTCATGTACCAACTGTGTTAGCCCTGGGTGTGAGCGGCCCATTAGGTTGTAGTAGAGTTTTTCAACGCCAATTGCAACAGAGATTCATTCTGGTCCATGTTTTTGGAAGCTCATATCCATCGTATTGTGGTTTGATTTGCCTTTTAAGATCAGAATACCATGTTGTACTGAAAACCGTCCGGACATATGAAAGGAAGTTACGATTTACGAAAAGTCGATGATTTCTCGATTTCAATCGATAGAAATGAAGAAATCAGGAAAGTGCAACTCTTCTGAATCCACAAAAACGAAGAAATCTGAAAAGTGCAACTCTTTTGAAGTTTTCTATTGACCCAACCGGACACACAGTGAATTGGCAAGCTGAGTTCTTTAGATCCACTACAGAACCTTAGAGAAACTGAAACATGCACTTAGCTTTCACCTGTAGTTTCTAGGAGATCTTCAACTGTAACATATTGCGTGTGCAAACTTCAACAGCAGGCTCCGTGGTAGACATGTAATATGTCTTGACTTGATCACAACCGAACTCATGACGAAGAAGCTAGGTCCTGATACCTGAAGCTTCGATTGGACTTCCAAGAACTAACGCTGCAAAGGCTTTCAAGCAGTGTGGCACAGTGGCTCGCAGCTGAGTCTGGATTTAGAAGGAAAACCGAAATACGAATATGGCTTCCCAATCATCGAGATTATTGTGCACAGGATGAACTGGTAATTATTCATTAATTTCTCTACGCAAGATGTGCTGCAACCTGGCCTCTGATGCAACACACCTGAATAAAAGAAGAGCTTGATATTTACTCAGGTTTTCTTGGGCTCCTCCGCCAAACGTTCAGCTTCTTCCAGGGATTTCTGAAGCTTTTTTTCTGAAGCCTCTTCCTCAGCTTGCTCTGCGGCAGCTGCATCTCGCTCCAGTCTTTCAATCCTCTCTCTTTCCCGGACCTGTTCCTCTTCCCACTCCCGTTGAATGTGTTCCAGTTCTTCCCTCTCATCATGATCCTCGAATTCCTTCTGAGCAGCCATGGCCTTTACGATAGGATCCCTAAGAACAGAAATGAGACCTCCACCTACTTGGTACTCCTTCTCATCGCCCACTAGGTAAACGCGGTGATCAGCACCTGCTGTTGGGATGTCCACTGCAAGCAGCTTAAAATCATACTGCACATTCCCGGTTACACATTAAAAAAGAAGTGTTAGTAAAATTCGCCCCATAAAAATCTGGTCGAGGAAGCACGGCAAATAATTGCCATAAAATGATACAAAAGAAATCGCACTAGAAACAAGAGAATTTGACTTGGTAAAACCTGAGCGCTGGAGCCTAAGTCGAAAATACATGTTATGTAAGTGAAGGTAATGGCAAGACCTGGCCTCTCCTCTTCTTTACTTCGATGCTGACGAGACCCTTCCTGTCAGAACCCGAGATAGGAAATATGATGAAACACCGCTTGTTGCTCAATCGAGGCCTGAAATTTTTGATCCGTAGACCCCCTCCAGACATGACATAAGCACGTAACTCGGTCCCTGTGAGTGGGGCGCCCATTACTTCCAACACTGGTGCCGATGCATTGAGCTTTCGCATTGCCATCCGGTAAACGGCGTCCGGATTGATAGATAACCTAGCCCTAAACCAGACTCCCTGAGAGCACCAAAATCGCAGTTCAGTCCTAGACCAGCACACTCTTAGGGTTTAGGGTTTGGAAAGACGAGAAAACCCAAGCATACACATGTTACAAGAATACAGAGAATTTCGTATATCCCTATATTCATAAACATGAAAATGATAACTGACTACGCAATTGCAAGGGATCCAACCTAGGGTCAAAATGGCACGACGCTGAAAACCCCGGCACAAGCTGATAGCAATCCCGAACATCTTTTTGAACCTGGAGGAGAAGAAACCAGAGATGGCTGGCTTACCCCTACAGTCACCATGGCAGCGGCCAACGCCAGAAACCCAAACTTCGCCATCCCCTCCGACAGGCTGACGAACGTGCTTGCAATCCCAAACATGAGGCGCCACAGGAGCAAGCAAACCCCAAACCCCACCGCCCCCACCAAGACCAAGTAATTCCGTTTCCAGAAGGCTTCCAATTGCAGCCCCACCGCTTCCCTGTATCCGATCACCGTCCGCTTAGCTGTGTTCACGGGCTTCCAAACGCTCAGCTCCGCTGGTTCAGCTCGGCTGGCGCTATTCATCACCGACTCCTTCACCTTCCCCGTGGCGCCCTTGAACCGATCCCACAATGATGACAGATTGAAATTCCGCCGTCCCACCAATGCCAACCCCTGCTGCCCCTGCATTTGCATATGCATATGATTCTCCCCCAAACTTCGCCCATACCCGACCCATTTACTGATCCCTCTCCGGCTCCCGATCCCAAATCCAGGCTCCACCCCAAAAACAAAACCTAAAGGCGAATTGCGCAGTCTACCCACCCCGTCCTCCACCAAGGAAGCACTCAACTGCGACGAGCTTCGTCTTCGGAGTGCGAGGAGGTAATCGGTCGCCAGAGTGAGGCCCTTCCGTCGAGCCAGCATCGCCATGACCGACGACCGATGATGATGATCCTGCCTGCTGATGCCACAAAGGAAGGAAACGGCGGCGTCTTCACAACAGAAGAACCCTTCTCCTCCGTCAAATCATCCCGGCCATCGCCCAGCACAAGACTGCCTGATGAGTGCCCTAGATGGAAACTTGCACGAGAGTGGAGATGGATTGCATTGAGGGAGAGAGGTGAGAAAACTACCTTCCGTAGCAAGATGGACGTCAGCGGAGCTCCGAGGGTTAGAACATGGACGGAACGATCACGTCTGCATTGGGAAGACAAGACGAGAGCGGAGACCGAGCGACGGAGTCCGGGTGCGAAGGTAGGGAGGGAGCGCCATGAAGCAAATGAATATCACATGAAAGACGGGAAAGGAAGGGGGCCACAGGAGCACCCCTAAAGGATTCACATTGAGTTTTGGATACCCAAATGTGTCTCTCAAATGTATCCTAGAAATGTGCGGTAACCCAAATTTAACAAGGTTTCAATTTGAGACTTTAAATTTGAGAATTTAAGATCCAAATGTTTCCTAGAAATGTGCAGTAACCCAAAAATTTGACAAGGGTTCAAATTCCGAATTTAGGATCCGAATGTGTCGTTGAAATGTTTGGTAACCCAAATTTGACATGGCAAGCAATCATATTGGACATAGGATTGAACAATGAATAGTTGCACCATGAGAAGATGCAAATTGTTCAATTTTTATTTATATGAAATGGAACTTCAAGATGTATTTTATGACACAATAAGTGTTAGTGGATTCATATTCTAGTCAAATGGAGTACAAACACCTGAAGCTTGTGAAGGGGATTCAAATACCGCAAGATGACCACATATGCAAGCCAAGGGTGCAATTTTTACAAAAGGTGATTGGCATAGCATGTGATCATTGTACATTTTGCTACTTGCACACCACTTCCATTACTAAATCCACATATTGTCCTTTTGTCATACAAAGAATAAATGTCCATATTAGTCCATGGAATGAAATACAAGCCACAAGGAATAAGGTTACATCCAAGTTCCACACAATTGGATGTACATGTCGTCTTCCTTATATGAACCAAATGTATGATATTTCAAATCCAATCTTGTATAAACAATTTACTACATTTCTTAGTGATGTTTATTACAAAAAAGATGCATTGCTGATGTCACAATTGACAATCTATATCCAATGCAAAAATCCTCTTGTGATTTGGACCTTCCTTCTATGTTCCACACCTTAACAAAATAATACCAGTAGTAAGAAGTGGAATTACATTGTTTCTATTTGTTTTGTGTGTACAACATTTAAAAAAAATTATAGAGCAAAGTTAAAAATAAATAAAAAAATGTAGCTCTTCCATTGATAGTTAACGACTCAAAAAAATTTCACATCGATTAGAACTTTCTTGCACCTTAAAGTACAACTTTGTATCATGGAATGCACATTATACATTGGCAAGAGGGCAAATGCTTTCTACATCCTTTAGGGATTAACCCCTACGAAGTCAACTATCCTCTAAGTGGATGAAATTAGATGATGAATGTTGTGAAAAGTCAAGTAATATTATAGAGGAACCTTCAAGAAGAGTCATATAATACATCAATAGAAAGAAGAAAAAATGTTCTAGATAAATTAATGATATAAATATGTTTAAGGAATTTCAATTATTTACTATAAATTTTCATAAGCATTTAGTCTATCTTTAGATTGAACACTTAATTGGACAACATTCTCCAATATTCTAGTGTGGATTTGGACTAGAGTAATTAGTGTGCTTAATATTGACCAAATATACATTTTAATTTGAATGCAATGTATTATCAACCTTTAAAGGTTAGAGAAGTCCAATTTTCGACGTAGTATGATGCTTTTGGTGTTTTAGATATAAAAGGTGCATGAGTTGACGTATATACTAGTGACAAAAGTTTGCATTCATGTTCATTTGGATTCAATGGTATTTGGCTCTCCTAGATTGAATCATTATTACACCTCTTACTTGTCTCAAAAGCTACAAAATGGTCATTATTTTATATATATATTTCTGTACATATTTGAGTATGATGAAGTTTAGATGTTAAAATGACATTCAAATGAAAGATGTTAGTTGTTGAATTATCAAGTCAATGATGTATGTCTTGTCATATTTCAATACATAATTTAAGTATTCTAGAAGTCAAATGAGGTACATGGTTCCCTATAGACCTCTACTGGCATATTGATTAAGATGTCTAAATTATTATTGTAACTTCTAAGAAGGCAAAAAGACATTCAAGATTCTCTTGGCATTCATTTTTTGTATCCTATACGAATAAACTATAAATTTCAAATCACTGAACAAAGGTGTGATCAAAATTGACCCCAAGCTCTCCTATTAAAGAGTTTTACATTTTAGGCAAAAATCTAGATGGGACAACTTTGCAAACACATCATAGATTGGTGTGGCTAGCTAATTTCATTTCTGTAATTACTATCAACGAGGTTCATCCAATTGTTTTAGATTAATTCAATACATTTTCAATTTTTAATTTTAATTTTTCAATTTTGTAATCCCTTCAAACATTAGAGTTATAGAAAGATATTTATAGAGGTTACTTAGAAATTGACATTGAACTCATTCAATATAAAAAATTGCATAGGAACAACATGAAATATATCCCATCAGATTTGTAGCAAATATAAAAATTCAAATGAATGTCTAATTTCAAAGTCCACCTGAGGTATTGGAACCTTTCCGAATTCATTCTATTACTAAAAAGAGGAAGATTAAATAAATAAAGTATAGAACTTAGAACACACATGCCAAATGAAGCCTCTAAAACATGCATATTTCAATATAACATGATGATCAACAACAATGATAATTCCAAAGCACTCAAAATGATTTAATCCTTTGACCACCACATGTAATGACTTCTAAAGGTTGGCCTTTCAAAGACAAATATAGACCACGAGTAGTTTTCTTTGTAGCTTCTTGCCTTGATCATACAAAATAGGGGACAATAATCTTACAAATATTTCTTCCCAAGTAAATTCAACGTAAAGTCTAAAAACTTCAAAGTGCTCTTACATGTTAAAAAATGCATAGATTTCCAAATTACAAATGCATTGAATCATAATAAAATAAATGGGAATATCATGTATGTACATATATAATTCAAAATAATACAACAATTTGGATTTCTTCTATTTACTATCTCTATCTAGTGTTGCCACCAAAGGTTCTCAATTGGATTTAGATTTGATGAATTAGGAGGCCAAACTAACTTCTTCATACCATGAGCTTGATGTCACTTCTTTAAAAGATTTACCTTGATGAACTAGAGCACCATGTTCCATAAGCTTGAGCTCATTAGGTTGATCATGCATAAAGTAAAAACTACTTAATGTGCCCTTGTAAATATTATGAACAAAATGGGTGACTCCTTTCACCATGAGGCATGATGACTACAAGACTTTTGTCAAAACTTGTGAAAGCACCCCAAACCATCACAAACATTCTACCACACTTACAAGTAGGCAATAGACAATTCCATACATACCTTTTGTATACTTTCCATCCTACTTTAATTCAATCTCTAAGGATGACTCATCAATCTAGATAAGATAGGATTTTTTTGGAGAAATGCAATTCCCAAAGCCAACTCCAAATTGTTGTATGATTATGAATTATACATGTATATATTTGTTATGATAATCAAGTACACTTTACTATGATTCCAATGCAATGAGCGGTTTGAAAAGTTATGCATTTTTTAGCATGTAAAAGCATCTTTAAGTTCATGAACTTTGTGCTGAATCTTCCTAGGAAGAAAAAAGTTTAAGAT
This sequence comes from Straminergon stramineum, assembly GCA_963920665.1. Taxonomy (NCBI): domain Eukaryota; kingdom Viridiplantae; phylum Streptophyta; class Bryopsida; order Hypnales; family Calliergonaceae; genus Straminergon; species Straminergon stramineum. The sequence continues at coordinate 13,691,822 of OY987264.1, read as the reverse complement.
TTTTGTACCTTACTGTATAGAGGAGACACATGATTCAATCCAATATTCTTTACGAAGGAGTGTTAACAAACTTAAAATAGGACTTTTAAAAGCTCTAAAAGAGTACTTGAATCACTCCTTCCCTGGGGTTATGAACTGGTCAGCGAATTAGTTGCACCAGCGTTGCTCTGTTTCTCAAATTCGTCGAGTTTCTCGTTACCTATCGGCTATGATTTGCTCCAACTCATCTTCCTTATCGTTCCTTTGTTGCAGGGTAACAGAAGGCAGTGAGCATTCTGTAGTAAATTCAACTGACAAAGGCTCGTCACTCTGCATCCAACAAGTGCCCTCAATAACCCCATTGACTTCTTGTACTGTACATAATAGAACATCTGCATTCTACAAGTCCGAAATTGATTGCTAATAAAATCGATCTGGTAACTAACTTTGCAACTAATCAGCAAGCTCTTTGCAAATCACAAATAACTGAAACAGACACAGCCAGATAGAAATGCTCGTACCACTCAACTGTGCCCCTTGGCAAATGTTTTCGATATTCAGTACAACAACCTCAACTGCCTGCACTTGATTCTGATCAGCTTAATTGAGGTCGAATTCTGGCATGGAATTGAACTTTTAGGTTAATAACAACAATCTCACATTCACAGGATCTTATTTAGGTCAAGGGGGATAGGAATTTCCATACAGTCCAAAATCATTAGATCTCTTGGAGGACCGTGCAACCGGACATCCAGTGCGAGAATTCAAACCTGGTCACCAGTAATCGCCACAAGAACAAATTCCAGCTTTGAAGTGGTGAAAGCGATTAGCATCCCTCGCCACAATCTCTCTTTCAGTCACCTTCGAGATAAACTTGGTTGCTGTATGGCAATCTGAACAAACCCGCAGATTATTATGTACACGAATTGGTTCTCCAAGGGGTATCCGCAATAGCCCATAAGCAATTGCCAACTTTTCACTATGAGAGCAGAGAGCTAGTTCTTTATCCTTGTCTTCAATATCGTGCAGCACTAGCCGGGTATCGGGAATGTAGCCTTCAGCTTTAATCTTTTCACTCAATCTCCTCAGCTCTGCATATATCTCCTCCGTTTCCGGGTGAGAAGTATCCCCAACAACAAAGTGATGAATATGGTCATCAACTTCAATCCAGCAGCGCCCTGGCTCCTTCCGTAAGCCTCTTTCCTTCATCAAAGAGCGCACCAACGCCACCTGGTCCCATTTGCCTGCGCTGGCATAGACGTTGGACAGAAGCACGTAAGCAGAGGCATCCTTTGGCTCCAACAAAAAACGCTCTTTAGCAGCATGTTCGGCCAATTCCACGTTGCCGTGATTTCTACAAGCACCAAGCAAAGCTCCCCAGGTTGCTCCATCTGGCTCCATCGGCATGTTCTGAATAAACAATTTGGCTTCCTCCAAACGTCCCGCACGCCCAAGAATATCCACCATGCAAGTATAATGCATCACTGTAGGTCTGATCCCATACTCTTGGGTCATTGCCAAAAACTGGAGGCGACCTTCATCAACAAGGCCTGCATGGCTGCAGGCAGACAAAATTGCCACAAATGTCTGTCCATTCGGCTGTAAGCACTCTGCTCTGCTTTTCTTATGTACTTGCAGGGCCTCACGCCCAAATCCATGTTGTGCAAGTGCACCGATCATCACGTTGTAGGTGATTATATCGCGCTCTGACATTCTTTCAAAAATTAGGCGCGCATCATCAAGACTGCCACTCTTGGCATACATGTGAATGAGTGCGTTACCGACTCGCAAATCTGACTCAAATCCCCCTTCGCAGGCGTGCCTGTGAGCCTGCTTCACCCATTTCAATCCCCCTGCACTTGAACGTGCATTCAGCAGGCTCAAGTAGGTGGTTGCATTCGGAAGCACGCCTACTCGTTGCATTTGCAGAAAGAGTTCATAGGCTTCATGCCCACGACCAATGCCTGCATAGCCTCCAATCAAATCGTTCCATGTGACTACATCCCGTTCCACCAATCCCTCAAAAACTAGGCGGGCATCCTCAACGCTGCCACTCTTTGCATAGACGTGGATAAGCGCATTACCCACCAATAAATCAGACCCAAGTCCTGCTTGGAGGACTTGCACATGGACCTTCTTCACCCATTCTAGCACTCCTACATCTGCGCACGGTCTTAGAATGCTCAAGAACGTGAATTTATCTGGTGTAAAGCCTTCCTGCTGCATTAGACGGAAGAGCTGGTAAGCTTGAGCTCCACAGCCGTGCTCAGCATATGCTCCAATCATCACATTCCAAGAAGCAGCATCCCGTCTCACCATCTGATTAAAAACTTCCCGTGCATCATCTAAAGTGCTGCTCGCTGTAGCATATATCCCGACAAGCGCAGTACCCACATATACACTTTTATCTAGGCCGGCGTTGTGAGCTGTGGCATGGACTTCTTTGACCCATTCTAGAGCTCCTACACTAGCACATTTAGGATTTAGGATGCCCAAGTACGTGAATGCATCCGGTGAGAAGCCTTCCCGTTGCATTTGGAGAAAGAGTTGATAAGCTTCAGCGCCACGACCACTTTCTGCATACGCTCCAATTGTTACATTCCAAGAAATCACATCCCGGTTGCCCATTCTGTCAAAAACTTGACGAGCATTCTCAACAGAACCACACTTTGCATACATGTTGATAAGCCCATTAGCCACACGCACATCCAACTCTAGTCCTGCTTTCACCGAGTGAGCATGAACATCTTTCACCCATTCGAGAGCGCCAGCACTGGAACGCTGGTTCAACAAGCTCGTAAATATATAAGCATCTGGCTTGTAACCCTCTCGCTGCATTTGAAGAAAAAGCTCATACGCTTCATGACCACAACCAAATTCTGCATATGCTCCAATCATCACAGTCCACGCAATAAGATCACGATTGGTCAAATTGTCGAACACTTCCCTTGCCTCCGTAATCTTCCCACATTTGGCATACATTTTGAGAAGTGCAGTTCCCACACGCACGTCTGATTGGAAGCCACCACGTATGATATGACCATGAATTTGTTTGCCCCATTTCAACGCTACTGGGTCGGCACATGCCTTCAGAATGCACAGGTAAGTAACTTCATTAGGCTGCGCACCTTCTTGACACATTTGATTGAACATTCTATATGCATCCATGGCACTCTCATGGTGAGCATAACCTCCAATCATAATGGTCCAACTATAAACACTCTTTCTCACAAGTCTATCAAACAATTCGCGTGCCTCCTGCAACTTCCCACATCGAATATAGACTCTCATCATGTTGTTGGCCACATATATATTCTGCTCCACTCCACTCCTCGTGATGCAGTCATGAAGCTGCTTGGCTGACGTCAAATCTTTCTGCCTAAAGCACCGCTGAAGAACTTCAACATAAGTGTGAGAGTCTACAATAATGCCTTCCTGAATATGATTATTCAGAACAGCAATTGCTTCACTTAACGTAATTGCACTTTGCCTGGGCATACGAGCATCATCAACTTGTATATTTTGCCTCGACTCTCTTGCATGAGTAGATTGAGAGCTTCCTCCCCCATTGTTCTTCTTGAGTGACCTGCCTCATCAAGCAATTCCTCATGAGAAAGACTATTACATTCTACATTCTCTTTAAAAACAGCAATCTAAAAAACGAAGAGTGGAAGAGCAGCATGTGCTGTATACAAGATTAGCTCAAATACCAAATAAAGCTAGAAGGTTCAAATTGTGTCACTGAAGTCGTTACAGTATACTCATTTCGTGGAAAAATTCATAAATTTTCTAGAGAATGAGCATGAAATACGTATTGCTTAAAAAAACCCTTCAGATCTTCATTTCAAGCAGAGATATCTGGTCACAGTCGACAACAAAATACAAAAGAGTATATGCGGATTCCATGTATTGATAGTAACCTTCAGTCTGAAGAAATACGTGTACCTATTTGACCATGCAGTGTCTTGAGGATTATGGGTGTGATGGTGAACATGAGGTTGCAATTCACCTTGAAGTACTGCCTTTACCCATACTGGAGTTGACCAACCATCAACCCAGAGTGCTTTTCTTGTAATCTTGTGTCTAAAATCAGGAGATCTAGGATTAATCTGGAGACAAAAAAACAATTCAATACCCAAAAGTTGGATAATTTAACTGAGATCCCATTTACACCCAAAGAGCCAATCCCTACGTAACAACTTTCAAATGACTAAGAAGATTCGAGAAATATTTGCTTGTCGCATCCTCAAAAAGAAAGAATTTTTCAACTCAAGGACAAATTTAACGAACGAGGCATCACCAAAATACACCTGAGAGAGCAGATACTACGTCAATTGCTAGACTGAGTCACTGCAACCTGGATCCTAGTGGATACAAGTTCGTCATTGACGACTTTCTATCACCAACCGACTCATAGATACCTTACCAATCCTGTTGTCCCACCACTGAGAAGGATCTACAATATACTCCTTCCAAAGTTGTTCTTTTACCTGAGCTTCTTCACAGTCGAAGGAAACACAAAACCGACATAAGTCTCGCTCCCGAACGTGGAGCGTAAACATGAACTACAAGATATTACATAATATCTAAGAAACGAAAAATACATCAGGGATTCCCCAAAAGGCCAAATTCTGAGTCACATACTCCGAATGCGGATGTACTCAATCATGGTACATCCCCAAACATCCGTAGGTTAGTCAAGCTTGTTTCTAACAAAGCCCTCGTATCATCAGCGGTGTACTGTAACCCAGTGTTAGTGCTATTCCGTGCTGTTCCAGACCTAAATCAACTAGAAAGGAATGTGATCTCTTACAAACAGTAGAACATTAGATAATTCTAACCCAAAGTCATGCAGTGTGGAGCAGAAGTACCGTCGACACTCATGTTTGAATACCACAATCAACAAAGTCGGTCACCGAACTGATCGCCTGACCAGCATATTTTAGGGTTCATAATATATATGGTTAGGATTTCGCGTGTAAGGGTTCCAGTTAACAATATACACCAGACTTACCAATTATAAGCACTTCGTGCCTATCCGTTCATTCTTAGCACATCACCCAATAAATGGAAGAAGTCACTGTCGTAAAAACAAACAAAATTCACCAAGACAGCTAACAGTCATCTGAAAGTTGAGGTATACCTGAAGCACGGGCATCCGTAGAGAATGCTTTCCAAATCGGTGATGAAATCCGGTTCCCAATACGAAACGAGAGCAAGACCCAGGAAGTCTGCCACAAATTCCCATCTCGACGGTTACAATATGGAAACAATACAAGTCACATGCATCAAAACGTACACCGTATGCAAAGGGCTGGCGTCGAGATCCAACCTGCATCCAAGGACTTGACCACAGAGGTCTCTGCACACCCAGCAGCGTCCCGGACGGAGCCATCGTCATCCCTGTTGCTCAAGGGATGATCGGGTTTAGGTCTACAAGTCAGAAATGCGTGGGTAGTCTTCCCGCCGGGAACCAAGACGAGCAAGCTATCAGACCCAACACAAGGGGCATAATTTGCATGATTTCGATTATTCCTTTGTACACATATGATTTACCTCAATTTCATCAAATTGGTTGTAAAAGAAGGTTTACACTGGAAGGAGACCCTGAGCCACCTTCCCAGTTTCCCCAACGAATTCCCTGCCAGCAGCCCAGAGATGAGACCTTTGGTGAGGGGATTAGTGTCCCATTAATGACCAGCAGATCAACTTTACTTTACAATGCGAGGACAAGCACAAGAAACCATCGTAACAAAACGAAGAATCTCCGACAAGGTGCAATCCTTCTTCACAGAAAAGAATAGGTGAATGATTTCGGCTCTGGCTTCTCAGACCAATGCACAGACCTGAGGACGACTCCGATGTAAGACATGAGGGGCTGAATCTTGTTTATCTGAGAACCAAAAAAAGCAGAGCATGTCACGACATGGCATCTCTACAGCAGCAAATGCTTCCAAACCAGAAGCTGCCGCGTCAGTAAAAATCAGCCAGCAACTCGTAATCCAAACCCGATAGCCATGCCCCCTGCAACTCAACCACTTGATCTGCCTAAACCCTAAACCCCATTTTCCAGTACTCCAAAACAAGGGCCAACAAAAATTTAGATAAATACTCCCTCCTTTTGGAAATAGTTTATCCATTCTCAGTGCAATCACCACTGAGAATGGATACACTATTTCCAAAAGGAGGGAGTAATGATTGGGACCAAGCTCAAATGATTATTTTGACAACAATAATCCCTACATGATAGGCCCAGGTTCTTTGGGAGTTTAAAAACATCATTGCATTTGAAGTGTTATAGGTCTAAATGTCACTACAGAATGGAAATCGCAACCATACAATTTTGTAGTATATGTGTCGCAGATGACATAAATCAAATTTGGAATCCTTTGGCCATATAGATTGCAAGATTACAATGATTTAATGTTGGAAAAGGGTGACTCCTGAAATTTTCCTAGAAACACATTTGAAGGTGAAATTCAATTTCTAAACCTACTCAAATGGAAAAAACTTTAAACTAAAAATTGCTTCAAAACTAGTATTCAAACACATTGGTAAAAATAATATCATTAAAATGACTCATTGTGTTCACAAAATGGCATTGAAATGTCAAAAAATAGCAAAACAAAGTTGCAAAAAACACATCTTAGGCAAAATCTCCTGCTAAAGAGCTTCTTGGACACTCATAACTTTTTGGATAGATATGAAATTTTAAACCACACAAACTAGACTCATATGCACAACTTTCTCAATTTTTTTTTATTAAAAACAAACACAATGTGAAGAAGAAACAAGTTGCCAAAGTTCATTGTAATCCAAAATTGTCTAGATTTTGAAATTGGAATTGCTCCCAAACATTCAAAATAACTTGAATTGATTCCAAAATTTTACCACAATAACTAGACTTCAAGAGGAACATAATTCAACAAATGTTATTGGAAACAACCATTGGATGAAGGAGATATAAGCCCCCAAAGTTGCAATCATCAAAATATAGTTTGGGGAACTCAAATCAAACCTATAAACTTCGAATGGCTCCCAAATAATCAATACATCTTGCATTGATGTAAAAATTTACCACACAAACTAGGAGAGAGAGAGAGAGAGAGAGAGAGAGTGTGTAGATTTCCCAACAAGTTTTATTAAATTCAGACATGGGATACAAAAGTTCTAGCACTTTGAATTGGACTTCAAGACTATATGGGGACACTTTTGGTCCCTTGGGGCATTTAGGGATTATTGAAGTTAGGTGTAGTTATTTTAGAGCATGGCCAATAGTATGCCCTTTTAGTTAGCTCTGCCTTTTCTTTTTAATGAAAAGTACACAATCAATGCAAGTATCCATTAAAAATATTCTTTTTAGCATGGAAAAAAATGTAGGTTTGCAAGGTAGTAATGACTACAAAAATTATTTTTGTCTTCTACAAATAGTTCATTGGATTAGACATGATAGATTTTTTTTCTGCTTTTGCAAATTAGGATGCTTAGGATGGGTTGAAAGGCAATTAAAATAGCATATTGTATATGAAGGGCCAACAAGGGATTCAAACATGAAAAAATAGTCCTTGGATTTGCTAAGATGAGTACTTCTAGTCATTGGGCTTCTAAGAAAATGACCTTGGTGGTTTGGAGTGGTGGTTTGGAGAGGTGAGAAGTGAGCAACAATTTGCATAGTCCCACCCCAACATTCTCTCCAAATGGCATTGCAAAAATTGTAATTTTTCCCTTGTTTTACATCTTGGTCAACTAAATACTACTAATTAGTTCATTGATTGATGTCATCAATGATGAGATTATTTTTAATATTCCACACTAGAAGACTTGCCATTATTTGAAAGTTAACATAGAGAATTATATAGGAAGAGCATCAACATGATTCATTCTTCAAATCTTAGGTTTGCCTAATTTAATTTTTGATGGGTCACTGGAAATGATCTTCCCAAGTTCAAAGTGAGGGCCAATATATGTTTTGGGGTGACAAGTTGCCTCTCCCTCTCACATGCCTTAGACCTTTGCAATAAGAGTATAAGAAATTTGGGGATATCTTTACAACATTTCTCTATTTCCATTTAAGTGAAAGTTGGAAATTCATCAAATCTTTCTAATAATAATAAACTATGAAATACAAATGAAAAAATATAGTTAACCCCTAAATGCCTAAGGCACCAAATTTTGGTGTCAACAAAACTTTAAAGTTAAATAAAACTTTACTAAGTTATTATTTTTATTTTTTTATATTTTTGAAATTTTATTTTTGAAGTCTAGTTTTAGCATCAAAATTTCGATTTTGAAAATTAATAATCATGATTTTTCTATTCAAGATTTTGTGCAAGGGTATCTATTACAAACCTTAATTTTCTAGTATTGAAGGGCTCTTGGAATTGAACCTCAAATACACTATATCTTGGAGAAAAAATCTCATGAGAAATTCATTTAAAAAATTGTAGAGTAGATTTTGAGAAGCAATAAATTGATTGACATTATGATTGTCATATCCTCTAAATTCATATTTTTTTGGTGACCTCAATTTTAGATTTGACATGCAAAAAGAGGATTGAAAGATTTCAAATCACTTTTGCAATTTTCGCACCCTCTTGATCAAACATCATAATCTTTTGATCCATTAGTAATATTGTTTCTTTTCTTTTCCTACGGGATCTCTAATGTGTGTAGTTTTTATTTGTATTGTTACAATTCTGAAAACTTGATAAAACTTATCAAAATGTTGACTTTTTGTTCAATTTTGAGCATATTCCAAGAAGCTCAAAAAATGTCTTGGGCATTAAGGGATTATTTTTTTTTTTTTTAAATTCTTCATCGTACAAAAAAATCCCCACACGAGCGACATGTCTGGACGCAAAAAAATTCTGCTGATGTGAGGGCACCAGCAGGTTTCAGGACGGAACCGAAACTGTAACTGTTCCGTTCTCCAGGCCGACGGACGTCGTTGCTCGTCCTGACGGACGGGCCTTATCCGCTTGATCCCCAACCTGGTCTGCCTCTTGGATGTGCTCTCCGCTTCTCTCCCTCGTCCCCCTTTCCTTTGCCATCATCCTGCTCCATTCTTTTCCCGCAATTCCAATTCTAGGGGAAGCATTTCGGCAATTCGCTTCCAGCTATGGCGAGCTGCTGCGTCTCCGACGTGAGTCGGGCTTCCCTATCCGCCCCCTCCGTCTCCGGCAGCTATGCTTCTCCCACTCCCTCGTCCGCCCTCCGCGTGGCGATGGTCACTCCTCTCCACAGCTCAATGTGGGGCCTGAAGCTCACCCCTTCGCATCCCCCGAAGCCTCAACTGAAATCTGCTGCAACAGGCCACGCTGTGTCGGCTTCCTATGCGGAAGACGAGGAGGAGGAGTCCGAGGAGGACATCACCGCGGCCTACGAGGCGCTTTACGGGAAGGCGTTCGAGGGCTTGCGGAAGACGGCCACTGGGGATGAGAATTTGGGCGACGAGGACGAGGGGCGTGGACGGGGAAGGCGGGGAGGCCGCGGGAGGGACAAGAACAACCCGGACAGCATGGAGGAGCGCGTGGTGCAGATTCGACGCGTGACGAAGGTGGTCAAGGGAGGCAAGCAGATGTCGTTTCGGGCGGTGGTGGTGATCGGGGACAAGAAGGGGACGGTGGGAGTCGGGGTGGGAAGTGCCAAGGAGGTGATTACGGCCGTGCAGAAGTCGGCCACGGATGCGCGGCGACATTTGATTACTGTACCCATGACGAAGTATCTCACATTTCCGCACAGGTAGGCGAACTTCTCCAATTCTATCTGTTATTGCAATGTCGCTGGATTATGGGGATTCCACCTTTTGAAATGGCTGCACCAGGGCAATGTACCAGACCCCTGTTTGGAACCCATTATATGACGACGGCGAACTCGTTTTTGTGCTTTCTTGTGTCGTCAATTAGTGCTCAATTAGTTCTCGGTGACTCGTGAAGTTACCTCACCTTCCCTCACAAGTAGGCTCCCTTCTCCTATTCTGCATGCCAAAGGAATGTCGTGGGGTTGTGAGCATGCCATTGGAATGGCTTCACTAGGGTTTGAAATGCACCAGCAGATGTTTGGAATCTTTATATCTCGACGACGACGGACTCGTTTTTTGCGCTTTCGTATGTCGTGGATTAGTACTCGTTAAGTTTCCTCACCTTCCCTCACAGGTGGACGCCCTTCTTCAATTCAATGTGCTATTTGAATACCCTTGTGTTATGAGCATTCCACCTCTTGAATGGCTTTTCTAGGGTTTGAAATGCACCAGAAGTTAAATGAAATCTCTACCTCTCGATGATGGACTCGTTTTTGTGCTTTCTTATGATGTCAATTAGTGTTTGGTGACTCGTTAAGTATCTCATGAAGCTCCCGTATTTCATTTTTTTGAAGGCAATTTGGGAGTTAGAATCTGTAGTGATGATGATATCGTTTTTTTCATGATCTGGTTCTAAACCCTAAAGCTCTTTGAATGACTTCATTTATTGCTTTTCCTAAGGTGATTCGTTTTAGTACCTTGTGAAACTCCCCAATTTCATGTGTGTTGGCAATCTAGAAGCGCTAATCTATAGGGACGATGAAAACTTGTTATTCATGATCAGCTTCTAAACCCTAAATACTGTAAATGCGAATGCTCTCTCTCCCATCCTTAGAGTAAGGGCGGCAAATTGTTCTCTCTGACTTTCCGGGCTTAAACCCTGGATTTAGATATGATGCGGCTAAATAATCAATAATTCCAACATTTCGAGTTGCTTTTGGGTAAGGGCTGTACAGTCGGGTCCAATAATCTCATGAATTTTGTTCCCAGGCAGATTCAACAAATAGTTCATGAACTTTAGGAAGCTCTAGCATACTCAAAAATGGACAGATTTTCTAACCGCAAATTTCGTTGGAATTATAGTGAAGAGTACTCGATCATCACAACAAATATATACATGTGAAATTCAAAATCATACAATAATTTGGATCTTTTCAATACATCTAGTGTTGTCACCCTTTGCCAAAATTATAGCTTGCATTCTATAAGACATATTAGAAATGAGTATTTGCAATTGTTGTAGAGATACTTGATTCAATATTGCTTGTATAGATATCATTTCTTGTTTGTTCTTTGGCTTGCTTTAGTGTTGCAACAAACCATTGACTATCTACCAAAGGTTCTCCATGGTGAATTAGGTGGTCAAACTAACTTCTTCATACCATGAGCTTGCCTCCACTTCTCTAAATTTTATTGAATGATATTCAAGTACTCTTCTCTATGATTCCAACTCAATTTGCAGTTTGGAACCTTGTCCATTTTGGAGTATGCTAGAACTTCATGAAGTTCATGAACCTTTTTTTGCCTGGGAAGAACAATTCGTAAGATTATTCGCCCTGACTGGACGAGGTGGATTCATCATGGAGCGTCAGTTGTGTAAGGATCAAAAAATATATTTTGTCGGCTACGACCCATCCTCAGGCTCTTACACTGCTTTTGGAATGGTGTGTGTGTGTGTGTGTTTATTTACATTAGTCTTGACCATGTTTCTCGTGGGTGAAAAGTTTTGAAGCTTCCCTTGTGACATGTGTGCAGAGCCGATGGTGACTACGGGGCTGCCAAGGTGATGCTGAGGCCAGCAGCAACAGGAACAGGAGTGATTGCTGGTGGTTCAGTACGTGTGGTGCTTGAGTTGGCAGGGGTGGAAAATGCTTTGGGTAAGGAGCTGGGAAGCAAGAATCCACTCAACAACGCTAGGGCTGTAATTGAAGCTATCGGAAAGATGAAACAGTTTAGGGATGTAGCTAGAGACCGTGGCATCCCAATGGAGGAGCTGTGGAAGTAAATTCCACGCTGTTTTAGGTTGAACCGCACACCAATGCATTCTATGCTAAAATTGGTGAATTTTTTTTTCCCTCGGCCCCCCCTTTGTAGTAGCATTCTCTTCATTTTTCAAACAAAGAATGACTTTACTTTCTGACTGTTTTCCACTCGCGCATAGCCGTTCGCTTCTAGATCGTCCTTCAGAAACTGGCTTTGCCCATGAGTCGTTATCCATTTGCTGATTTTCAGAAAGTTTGTAGGAGGGTCGTAACACCATTTCGTTGTCAATTTGTTTTTAACATTTTTTGTGTTTCAATTTGATTCTGGTTCAAGAAGAATAGAAAACTCTTGCGTTGCCCATGAATCGGCTAGAGACTTCAGTGGCGAACGCACCATATTATCCAGACTTTCTCAGGTTCTTCTTCCAGAGTGAATGCATCTGTTTGTCAATGTACTGTACACGTGATTATTTCCGTTCTGTTATTCCGGGGCCCTAGCTTGGTATTGAACTTCACCTTCGCCGGGAAGAAATTAAAATTCATCAGCTCGATCGTCATTTGCTTTCCTTTTTGTCTCAATCTCTAGCCTACGTGAAGGTCAGATTCAGCAGAAATTAAGTCGTTTTTGTAAAAAAGTGCCAATGTCATCTTGTGAAAGGTGACATGGATCCCTAAGAATTTGACGTGGAAATTCAATTTCGGCACTTGAGTGTTGTCGGTATGTCCTAGATGACTATCTCTTGAGTATTGTATGTTCAAAGCAAACCATTCTATACAAGTTGAAGTACATCATTCAAGAAGATTCAAGATAACAAAATTAACGTACCTATTGAAACAATAAGGCATGTCCTACACTTTTTAACCTTTGAAGTTGAAGAAAGTGAGTTAAGAAAGAGAACCTATGGTTGGGTCTTCCAAAATAATAGAAGGGAAGATCTTAACGTTCTAAAAGGCTAGGGTATTTTAGAATAATTTTGGCCTAAATTCCCAAAGATTTTAGAAAATTAATGATAGGAATATGTTTGAATAATTATTACAATTGATTATTAGAATCCGAAAAGTAATTTCTATTTTAAACGTATATACTTAGGGAGGTTGATTTATGAGAATGCCACCAACACTAGAAGAAAATCAGGAGTTTTGCGACTACAATTAGCAACTAGTTTTGTAGTTGCAACGGACATTTGCAACTGGGTGACAATTTGGAGCTCGCAGTTGCAGTGGACAAGTTGCACCAGTTGCAATGTAGTTGCAAAAGTTGACAAGATTGGGTTTTTTTGGACAGCCTACATGGAACTTCATCGATGAACTCTTTTGACGTGGAAAGTATTTTTGTGCAACTCGTTTGCAACTAGTTTGCGACTTATTTGCAATTCATTTGCAACTAGTTTGCGACTCATTTACAACTTGTTTGCAATTCATTTGCAACTTGTTTGTAACTCATTTGCAACTTCACATTTAGCTTTTTTTAGATGACCAAATTCAAATATTGATATTGAATAGATTTCACTAGTTTATGAAACTTTAAATTTCATAAGTTTTAAAATTTCTTATACTTTAAACATTTGTAGATATCTACAAGTTGTAGAAATCTACAAAGTCTATTATCAAACTTCATTACGTAAACATGATATAACTTACAATTCTTATGTGTTCAATCTAATGGTACTCTTGACAATTGATATGGGACAATTAATATAAAACTTGATTCTATTTATTTTTTAGTCTTATTTTAGTTGCATTCTAGTTGTTCTCTAGTTGCATTTTAGTTGCAGTGTAGTTGCAGTCAAGTCAAATTCAGATTATATGCAACTGTAGTTTGACACACTAAACTTTATAGAACGTAAAGTTATCCCTATCGACAATTGTGATGAATATTGGATGTAGAATAAATCACAGTAATTCTGTTGTTACATTCTTGTAACCCAAAACTTCAATCTACGACTACTTTGCAACTACATGCAACTTGAAACTTCAATCTACAACTACTTTGCAACTATAGTAATGTATATATCAAATTTGGTGCAAATATAGAGGGTTGTAGTTGTAGGGCAGTTGCATAGGACATATAGTTGCATTTCAGTTGGTTGTGGCGGACACGATTTTCTTCTAGTGCAAGTGAATATATAAATGCACAACCAAAAACATTTAATTCTAAGAAATATTTGAAGATTTTCAACTCAATAGAAATGAGACTTAAAAAGCTTTTTTCTCTAGCTATGGTTCAAAACTATATGCTAACTAGTATGACTTGAACTTAACTAAATGATATGCTTGATACAATCTACAAAGTTGTCCACTAAAAATATTGATGAATGAATATATTTCTCTATGATGTAACTAATTAAATTTATCAGACCCTAATGATTTTGGTTGGCCTTCTTCTATCCCAAGACAAGCAAAGTTGACAATTTGATATACAATATATATAAGTAGATGGGAAGTGATCCACACCCCTTATAATAATCTCCAAAGTTTCATCTTGCCAAGTCATATATATACACTAGATCTAAATTAGACAATTTTTTTTAATATCCATTGCAATTGTGATTAATCAATTGACTATTTGTAAAACACATTTGGTGTGTAGGAGAGAGACAAGAAGTTGGAAGCCTTGCCAAATATAGATATAAAATTGTAGACTATTGATTTGGCCACGTTGAGGTGGGGATTTGACTAGGCTTGAAGCATTTCAATATGATGATTTCAGATATTAATATCGTCAAAAACTCTTATTGACATGCTTTACATTTTAGTATGGGCAACTTTTAATTTTGAATTTGAGGAGCAATGTATGAGGAGAACCAACCTTTAGATAAGGTAAAACAGCCCATTACGGACCAAATGGGGGGTTTGCCCTCTTGTCATTTCTAAAATTTTCTACTTTTTTTCCAGAGAAACTCAAGTAATAGAAATGGCGACAACATTTGAAACTATATTTTTTTGACAAAGTGTGAATTTGTTGTGAATTTTTGAAGTATTCAGCCCATCACAGCCTGTAGACTACCCCCAAACCAATAAAAACTGATCCATAACACTCATCTTACTTACCTATTGTAGTCACAATATTTTCTAACAAAGAAGACCTGAAAAAGGCACTTCCTGCAATGAACTAACACGAAAAAACTGAAAGTTCCCGTTGCAATCACTAATTACACCATTCCAATTAGCTAAGACATTGAATGACGCCCAAATCTCAAAAACTAAAAGAAAATTGTAATGGGCTCATTCATAGAGTTCTGTAATGGGCAAAAGGTCCATAATGGGCTGTTTTACCTTACATGCTAGCCAATTTTTTTAACAATTGCCTAAACAAAATGAACTTAAGATAGTAGATCACTTCCACCTATAAAAGTATAGTTTGGAGAAATCAACCATCGTGAGACCTAATCTCACATATATTTAACCAAATTTGTACTAGCTAGGGGATGAAAAAATGGGCCAAATAGAGTTAAAGATGTTTGAAATTAACCTATCACTAGAAGAAAATAGCATTCAGTTGAACAAAATTCAACTAACGCAGTTTTTGCATTTTCTAGCAAAAAACTAAATTTTACGTTAGTTGAATTTTGTTCAACTGAATGCTATTTTCTTCTAGTGTAAGAACTTTCACTAAGGTAATAAAATTTATTAACCTTCTAGCCAAGGCTAACCAATTAGGCAACTTGATAATTGTTAAGCTCATTGCCAAGCCATACCATACCCTATTAAGGTTTTTCTTTGTCACCCTATTTCAAAGTTTTGATAAAGTTTTTCTCTCACACACGATTACACTTGATTGTTATTTCTCTTTCTAAATCACTTGTATGATCTAGCTTTTTGCTTCACCTTATAAGGCTTTTGCTAAGGTTATTTGTAATGATTTAGATGCTCATTTTCAGGAAAATGACCTTATAGGTTGTTTCAAGCTTGTTTGAAACTTCTAGCATGTAAAATCAGCAAGTGGACTTTAAAAGATGGATTTGAATAGAATTAAATTAATTAGTTCTTTATTATTGGCAAGAGAAGAAGATTAAAAATAAGACCTATCTTCCTCTTGTAGAAGCCCTACTATCCAACAAGAAGTCTTCAACTTTAAGTTTCAATTCACCACAAAATGGCTTGAAAAAAGCTTTAGGGATTTGGCAGGCATGATTACTTGGAGTTATAGTCTTCAAACACACTACTTAACTTCATATTGGATGAATTGGATAGAGTTCAATATATTAGTATTATCACTTGTGAATGGGCATTTTCTATCCAAAGTTTGATAATAGGGTTAGGAATAAAATTGCATCAAAGAATTTAGAACCAATGATAAGAATGACTTTTGAGGAACTAGAAGAAAATTTTGATGACTTAATTCAAGATGCAATTATTCTTTGGAAAATTAAGTGCCAAGTTTAGATATTTCTACTCCAATCTCAAGAGATAGTTGACCTCAAGTTCAAATGATAGTTGTGGTGAACTTTGGAGGGAAGCTTCATATTCCAAAATTTGGTTTCACATCTCTTTGATATACTACCTCAACCTCCCAAAATGGGACCCCCAACTTGGGATCCTAGCATTTTTTGAAGGCTAAATCCTTGGACCCAAGACAAAGGTGCTTGGCCTAAGGGAGGTTACCCATTCTTGATCACCACCCCCTTTTGGCAATTTAAATTGCCCTCTTTCTAGGCAGGGGGAGATGATAGTGATTAATTATAGCACAATTCTCTGTGCAATTGTAGCACATTGTGATTGTTTTACACTCACAATTCTTGGTTGGATTTTGCAA
Source organism: Straminergon stramineum (assembly GCA_963920665.1). Taxonomy (NCBI): domain Eukaryota; kingdom Viridiplantae; phylum Streptophyta; class Bryopsida; order Hypnales; family Calliergonaceae; genus Straminergon; species Straminergon stramineum. Next base: position 13,675,306 of record OY987264.1, on the reverse strand, counting down.
CTAGGCCTTGTGGGAAACATGAAGGTCTATGTGAACAAAGTAGGAGGAACAAAATCTTGTGCTAAAAAAAAATTCATAGTAATTATGTTTTGAGAATTAAAAATCTGAAAAATTATAGAAACCTTCTAAACTCTATTTCTGCACATTAGAAAATCCCCCCCCCCCCCCAAGAGACTTGCCCTTGAGATGGGTGTACCCGCTTAACCCCAAAATGCCCAAGGTACTAGATTCTAGTGATTCAAAAACTTTGAAGTTAAGTAAAACCCAACCAAATTGCTATTATTATTAGTTTATATTTTAGGAGAACTCTTTTAGAACTCTAGTTTTAGGATCAAAAAGTCAATCTAAAAAATAAAGGATTATGATTTTTTTATCAAGGATTTTGGGCAAGGATGCCCATTGCAATCTTGACCTCCCATAGTGTTGAGGGCTCTTGGAATTGAGCCTCAAATACACTAGATCTAGGAAGCAAAATCACATTAGAAATTCATTTAAAAAGATTGTAGAAAAGATTTTGAAAAACCATAAATTGATTGGGGTTGTGCACACTAAGCCCCATAAGCTCATATGTTTTTAGTGACCAAATTTTTAGAGTTCACATGTAGAAAATGAATTGAAAATTTTTCATAGTTTTTACACCCTCATGATCAAACATTATAATCTTTCAATCTATAAGTGATATTGTTATGTTTTCTTTTACTATGTGATCTATAACATGTCTAGTTTGAATTTGTACAATTCCAATTCAAAAGAAATTGGTACAACTTACAAAAATGTTGACTTTTTATTCAATTAAGAGCAAATTTCAAGAAGCTCCAAACAAGCCTTGGGCATTTAGGGGTTAAGTGGTTGGAAATGGGTTGCCTCCCTTAGTTCAAATCCAAACAAGAATCTTCAAGCAACAGAAATTTAAAAAAAAACCTTAAAAGTACCAAAAATTCCAATCTAAAACACTAAAATTCAGATTTTCACCAACCCAATTTCTTTAATTTTCTTTAATTTAGGAAATCAACTGAGTGTAAAAAATTAAGAGGTTATTGACAAACCAAAAAGGACATATCTAGGACATAAACGATTAAAAAAACAAAAAACCGAGTGAACTCAAATACAAGTGGAGGTCCACCGAGTTCCATAAAAAACTCCCCGGACTGTGTTGAGAGTCGAGCAAAAGTCGCTAGACAATTCTACTACATCATCTGTATCGTCTAGGAATTTAAAGTATCTGAGATTCTCTCAAGGTCGCTGATGGAATTCTACAAGCTTCCACTCCGTGACGGCAACATAAAAATTAAGATGCTAGTGCTTCCGGTTGTTCCTACGCTCATTAGGGTTTCGGCGGCCACCGAATACTGCAGATGCTTGTTGCACTGCTGGCATTAATCCTATATTTTGCATTCCCTTATTGTTCGTAAATAGGGAGTCCGCAGTAACAAAGACATCCCCGCCCTGCCAGAGAACCCGAATACCACATGGATATAAGACATTCAGTACCAGAGACTTCACTATTACAGAAGAAATTAGTCGCAGCCATAATCAGACCATACGTAATTCCTCTTTGCATCAAATGAGCAATCAAACAATTTCCCAGTTGATAACAGCAAAACCAGTCATATATACAGTAGACGCTTCGATGACGAAGAAAAACATACAGTGAACAAATCTCAAAGCTAAAAGTGAGCAGATAACGAGGTTCTCACAGCATTAGAAGATGATTTCTTCTGTTTTGGATGAAGGACTCTGTGGGGTAATTGATCTTCTCGTAGAATAGGATTCTGGGCAGCCCCAACCCTGCCGCCCTTTGGGAGTGGGAGGGAATACTGCACGCAAGATGATAATAGTATGTCAGTCAGAAAGAGCACAACCCAGAGAAACTCTAGTAAATAAGGGCACAAATCCAAAATTGATCACAGAGACATACCCGAGTGCCACGAAGATTCACACGCTTGATTTGTCCCGCATGAACGCTGCCATTAGCCCCAACGGTAACAGACACCTTATACAAAGTACCTCCATTCCCACACTTCGGGCAGAAGATGCGCCCCACCTCGGGCGTGATTTTACCACAAGCCGTACATTTCAGGACCCACCTGTGAGGAAAAATCTAAAAGGGTCAATGTTTACAAAACTAAAGATCAACCAAACATTCCCAACATCATCTGAGTTTCTTCCAACAATTTCCTACAATAATCCCCATGTGAGGAAGTATAATCCAAACCTGCTCAATTCTCGCACATGAATGCCTGTAGGTGAAAGTAAACGCAGTCCCATTTGAAGTATGACGTTTTGCATTGCAAAATCTCCAGTCGCACAAGCAATAGAGGATTGCCAGGATGAGTTCGTCAAACTATCTTCACTTGGAACAGAGGATGCTACGCCGCTCACATCGCTAGTGGCAATATTCTCCTGTCCTTCTGTTTTCAATTCCTCGCTTTCTTTGGCTTCGTGTTCAGCCATTTCTGCAGCAAAGGCTCGTGTGTCCTCCTCATCTCCTTCACTTCCAGAAGCCCCTTCTTCATCATCAAGCTTACCACTTTCTGCACCTAAAGCATCACTCTCGGCACCATCGTCAGCTATGCTTTCATTCCTTTCTTCAGTCACATCTTCGGCATCCTCATCTTCGTCCTCATCAACTAAGGGAAGTTCAGGTTCCGCTTCAAAAAAACTTTTCTGAGGTCGTTGTACTTCCTTCACGGTAGCCTCTGTGGAGATGTCAATAGGGGACTCACTAGGTTCCGCACTAGCCGTTGTCTGGGCTTGCCGCTTCGCTTCGCGCTTCAGAAATTTCCTGCGAGTGGTCCTGCTGCAAGCATGCACCCATTCAGTGGTGTCCGCTTCCTCTGGTTCTGTCTTCGAAGCGTCCGACCCAACTGCCACATTCTTTTTCCCCTCAATGCTGTACACAGGTTTCGGTTTCGGTGCAGATTTCTCTCGTCTTGGCCTACTCCACCTTTGTGGACCGGTACTGCCTGCAGTGGACGATGTCTCTGACTGCTTTGATTCTACATCTGCAGGTGCTCGCTCCGCCTCCGACCCATCCAAATTCAAATACTTCAATCCAAGAATCTTAGATTGATTCTGCTTGCTACTATTATTTTCCGCTTCAGATAACTGTTCCCAGTCCTTCAAATTGGCAACGTTTGAGCCCCAACCGGGGGGATCACGTGACTTGTTCTTCAGCACAGGAGTTACCTGCAACACCCCAAATCTGCAATTTTTCAGATGCGCTCGTAATCAAATTGACTAGGGATTGACTTGAAATCACCGTGCAACGCACAAAACAGAACCTCTTCGTAGACTATCAAGTCCTGACCCCTAAACCCTAAACCCTAATCATAAACCATGAATATAAGCAATATAGAATTGATACTTATACACAGTTTCTACAGCAATTGAAAGGGGCAGAGTAAAGTTGGACCTGCAGTGGAGGCGGTTGAGTTCGAAGGTGAGATACACCGTGAACTTGCGCCTCTAACGTGTAAGCTAGAGCAATAAGTTTCATATCCACTTCAGATAGCGACTGCAAATCACCTGTGGCCTTCGCAAACTGCAACACTACAAATGATCCCCACAAAAGGATGGTGAACTTTAGGCAATTTCAAATAAGTGTTGTAGTGAATTTTTTAGTAAGGACTTGATCTCAAACGCCAAACGAATTTAGTACAAGATTGCGCTCACCTTTGGTAAAGGCTTCCGAGTCAGGCTCCATGATTTCCAATTTGATGGGCAAAGCCGCGAGGTTCATCCGCGACATGGGATCCCGAACCTCTTCCAGCACTTCCCGGACTGACACAAAGCGTTCAGCGCTTCCCAAGAGATGCGCACCACTACCAATCACCGCATTGGTGTCCACCACGATGGTGCTAAGGCCGCTCTTTGAGCGCACAGCGCTCGTGCTCACCTTAGGTTTTACCGGCGGGGCTGCATCCTTCCTCGCTATGGCGGACCAGCCACCCGCCATTGCCGCTGGCGGAGAATCCTCGACCCCCATCGCTCAAACAATCAGCTCCTAATCTGTCACTTCCAAATCCAAAATCTCAGACCAAAACGACAACTCACAACCGAGCAAACCCCACAAAACCCTTAAAACCCCAAACCCTAAATTCCATAGGAAACACAGGTCACCGGGCCTCGCCCTCCTAACGATGTCCCTCCACTCATGCACTTCAACCCACAGGAAGCCCTGGAAACTCCCAAAGAGAACCTAGATGCTCGAGTCAAAACGCATCACCAAAGTAAGTAATTACTCTCAAACACAAGCACCACCAAATTGCTGGCAAAGGAAGAAAGAAATGCTCACTGGTCCAGAGTTCCGATTGCAACGTGACCTGGTTCCAATAATGGTTCCAACAATTGCTTGTGGCAGGCCCAAGAGAATTGCGGCGGCAAATCGCTGAGACTAAAGAGAATTGGACGCGATCGACAGAAAGTTCCACGCTCGTCTGCATTACCAATTCGGCGAGTAAATTCAGATACGCGAGAGAAGCCAGGGGACGGCGAGGCGCCAACGAAGCCCTAACGAAGTTCGTGGTTCCTCGTAGTTCGTCGTTCAGCCACTGTTCCTTCGTCCTCTGATTCGTCTTTTGTGTTCTCCTATTTTCAACTCCACTAAGGTCAGATTCAGACATAAATTAAGTATTTTTTGGAATATCTGAATGTTTGGAATAATACAAGTGAAATGTCCGAAATGTTGCAGAAAATTTCCATGTTGCCTAATTTTTGAATATTTCTGAAAAACCTACATCGTGTCTTAAGCCCCATATGACAAGTTTCTGAAAATAAAAAAACCTAGAACTCAAGCCATCGATCACAAGAAAACTTAGATGACAAAATACCGAAATCCTAAGACGAGTAGTTCTGCTTGCTAAAACCTTTCAACAACAAAAAAGAAAGTATTTCAACACTTAGGTGCCAAACAGTGAGACCTTCATAGTGCCCTCCAATAAGTCTTGCAATCCCATGTCTAATCTCTACCAAATAGTTTGATTACAAAACATACTCTTGGTAGGTAAATTTAGGTATTTGATTGAGATTTTTTTGCCTTGTACAAGGTGAGTTATGTACCTTGTTGGAACTCATTTCACTTTTTAAAAATTTCTCTTTTTGTGCGAGGTGGTTGATTTTGAAAACACTATGTTGAATTCAAAGGTAGAATGCTACACTTAAAAATTTTGTTGTAGGAGATCACACGTAGTAGATGTCAACGGAATTTGGAGTTGAGAAGATTAACATTACTACATGCATGCTTCTAGTGATTGTTGCTTGTAGACATTGCCTAGAAGTTTTGTGAGAAAAGATCAATGTTTGTCTAGAATATTGTATATGTGGAATTGCTAGCAGTTCTATAAGCAAACTTTGTGAAGTTCCAAGTAGTGTTAGTTAACTTTGCACCTTGACATAATATGAAAGTCATTGACTGCCAACCAAATTCTTTTGACCTCAATCCTATAGAAAACTTATAGAAGAAAGTCAAAGATCAAGTGCAAAGAAGGTGTAGACCCCATATCAAAGACCGAATGTGAACATTAGTGAACTTGACTTGGGAGGATGTACCTTAAGAAAGTATCAAAAAGTTAATTTCTACAATGCCAAACCGAATGGAAGTTATTATCATAGCTCAAGGTGGTAGTATTTGAAGGTAGTGTGTGGACCACTTTGATGCAAAGTAGTTGCTATTGAACAAGACATAATGTGAAATTCATGTTATAGTAGGCTTCTATTGTACTAGAGCTTTCTAATGATACCCTATTTGACAACATTTCTTAAATTTTATTTCTATAAATGGGCTTGTTTTTCTTTGCCTTAAATGTTTATGAAAGAAAATTGCAAAATCACATAGGAAAAAATTTTACCTAAATAATGTGAGTCTTTGTAACATGAAAGATGTGAACAATGATATTTCCTAAATACTTGTGCAATCAAATCTTAAAAAATCATCACATATATTTTTCAATTAATTATTATGTAAGGCCATGAAAAACTAATAAAATAATTCACCAAAAGTGGAGTTCCTATTTTTTGACATTGAAATTTCATAAGTTGATTAAGGTTCCATAAAGCATTAGATTTAATAGGATAGTTTTGATAGAGTATTTTAAAAATAGAGTCAAAAAGAAAAAGTTTGAAAGGCTTCATAGTGGGGGTGCAAGACTTATTGGAGGGTATTGTACAGTAGTGTACCATGTGCATTCTACAGCCACAATAAAAGTTAATAGTAATTTTTCATTTTTTTATTTAGGAAAAGTTAAAAGTTAAAGAACTTTCACACCATAGGTCCAAACACCACGAAACAAAGTATGTGCACTCCTCACATAAAGTTTTCCAATACTACCAAGATGGCTACTCAAGGATACACAGTTCTGAAAAATCCACCGTAGCAAACAAATAAAAGACACAAATAGCCTCATTTAATCCCAATATAAAAGATCAAGGCACATTTGGGTCACAAATTGTGAGGAACTACCACTTTTCAGGGTAGTATAAATTGTTGTATAAATTTGTCATAGACTACTATAAGAATATGTGGAAAAAATATTCAAAAACTTAGACCACATGTATTGAAAGATTATAATGCTTAAAGTTTAAAGGAAAAAAATTTTGGACTTACTCAACAAGGCCAACAAACTTTAACTCCTCCTAGAGTGAGATTTTTATACTACTCATGATAATCTTTTGGGACATTTGCATCTTGTATCATATAAACTACATACCTACCAAATTTCACAATTATAGAAGAAATTTTGTACATGTTGCCCAAGTTGCCTCCCAAAAGCAAGGCAATATTACTTTTGATTTGGGCACATAATTGGGTAAAAAAAATTATATTCCCACTCCAGGGGTACATGTTCACACCTTATGTAAAAAATTTTAGAACATCTATAAAAAAAATTGAATTCATAAGCATCTATCCAAGATCATCTACACATGTTCAATACTCATTCAATCCTTTTAGGGTTTAAGGTATAGACTTGTGTACATTGTGCCATTGCCATAATAGAATATAATTTAATAAAAGCAAAAATAATTTTCCTAATTTTTTAATTTATAAAAAACTTTGATTTTCAATAAAATTCACATCATAGATCCAAATGCCTTGAAACAAAGCCCAAGCACCTCTCCTTGTAGAGAGCTTTCCAAAGGTACAATGAATGTAATGTAGAGACGCATGATTCTGAAGATTTGCCATAATAAACAAACAAATTTAATGTACCGACTAGTGTACCATATGCCATTACCACAACCAAAATAAAAGTATAAGTAATTTTCAAATTCTTTTAAACCAAAAATAATTCAAAAATTCATAACTTTTACACTGTAGGTCCAAATGCCATGAAACAAAGTCTATGCACCCCTCCTTCCCGAAGGCTTTTTGAAAATTCTAAGAATTTGATCAGGAATGCGTGTTTCAAAAGATCTCACCATAACAAACAAACAAAACTAAATAACTAACCTAAGGTATGGATATGTAGATGCTATTTGTCATTGCCAAATTATAATAAAAATAAAGTAATTTTCTTAATTTTTAATTCATAGAAACTTCAAACTTCAATATCTTTTCCGCTATGAGTGAGAACACCACAAAACAAGGTTTGTGCACCCTTCTTTACAAAGAGCTTTCCTATGGTATCAAGAACACAATAGGGATGCATGGTTCCAGAGATCTCATTGTAAAAAACAAACAAAATGAACAAAACAAGCAACTACATTTAAAGTATAGATTTTCCAAAGCCTACCTTAGATTTCTAAAACCATATACTAAATTTGATATACATGCTTTTGGGTAAGCACTTTGAAACATGTATACCCACCTTAACCTTCATGTGTACAAATGAGTACTATACGATCATTGAGGGTTGCTATTATGTGAGCCCATGAGCTTATAATACTACACACCTATGTTATAAGTGTATATAACATAAAAACCGTCTATAATTATAGGATATACATGTTACAAATACCCATATTATAAGTATTTATAATACATATACCTTCTATAGTGTGAGGTATCTATATTATAGGTACCTATAATATAAGCTCAATGCTCATAAGCTTGCATTCATGGGCTCACATACTAGCACCATTGTGTGGCCATGATTGTTATACACAACATGTACTAATAAATTTATAATTTGAGTTTACAAATACTCTCAAATACATGATTGTGCAACTTGTGTGCATATTTGGTCATGAGAAAGAAACTAATGAGTAGTATAAAAGAAATGCAGTTACAATAAATAAATTGATTCTAGTTAAACTTTAAAGGATGAAGAAAAGAAAGAAAAGACATGCAATTCGGCTTTACCAAGAAAGATGCTCGCATAAGGAAGATGCACAATAAATGTCTATAATTATAAAACTGTCAACAAAAAATTTAATTTTGTAAATATATAATATTATAAATTTATAAAGGAATGGAAATGAAATTATTTGTATTATTGATTTTTGAATATTTTACCAAATTAACATTAATGCAATTAGTTTTTAGAGAAATTGACAAACTCAACTATGAATTGAACCCAAATGTAACAACTTCTTCCTCTTCATCATAGGTCTTTGCCTTTGTAAGAAGTTTAGGCATGGACGAATAATTTTCACAAAGGAAAAGTTTTTTAATTTCTAAATTATAATTTCTTAAAAAAAATTATTTTATAAAATAAAAGATTAAAATTTCAGTACTTAGTTTCTAGATACCAAATTCTTAAAACTTTAAATGCATATATTTAAAAAAATTCAAATTTTATACTAGTTTCTAAATCTGCATATCTCGAGTTTCTAAATTTATGATATACAAGTTTGTAGATTTTCAACATTCAATATTCAAAATTGAACTTGTGGTCATTGGTAATGTAGAGAGACATAAAGCTTAACCCTAGAAGGGCCTGAAAGCCCTTTGCAGCCATATAGTATGTATGTATTTGGTCGTATATGATCAGGAAAACATTGACCAAATACTTTTGAGTCCAAAGTAAATTAATGATCATGATAGTATGTAAATAAAAATGTATCATAACTCATCTATTAAACTACAATTGAAGAGTTATAAAGTGAAATACGGGTTGTATAGAGAGACCCCAAGGGCCTTTCAAGGATTAAGTTCATATTGGAAACTAAACACAAAGCGCACACAATATAAGTAGACAATACAATGGTCATATTTTGAGACATTAGAATTTTGAGCATCCAAATTCAGTTCCTATGATTAAGCTACTTAAGTTTTGTTGAATTTTATTAACAAGGAAAAGATAATTCCAAAGCATCATAATATTTGCTTTTTAGACACTATACAAATTAGGGTAATTGTAGGGAACATCTACCCTATTTTGCATCACACCATGCATGTTGATTTGATCTTTGGCCATAATTTTTGCATTCTAGTTCTAAATGACTCAAGATTTATAAGTAAGGTACTCATGACTATTATACACCACACCTAATTTTTTTTTCAATTCTCAAAAATATTTTATTATCCAAAAATGGCCTCCAATTTTATATCAAACTTTTCAACTAGGGGTAGCACTATTTAGTGCCCCCTCAAATGAATTTTGGAGCTAAAATTTGGAGGGGATGATCTTCTAACATACTTATAGCTATTGTTTGAAGGAATGTTAAAAATCATTAATTATATGTAGTCTGGAAGTCCACAAAGTGAGCTTCTTTCTCCTTACATTTTGAAACGTATAAAATATTATTTTGGTGGTTCTTTTGGTAAATGACCATCTATGTAAAGTTCTTACAAATATCCAATTTTTCTTTAATTTATTAAATTTTTCTATTTTTAAATACTTAAAACATCAAAGTATCTATTTTCTTGAGATTTGGCACTAATGTAGTACTCCTACTTAGAGAGTTTTTTTCTGCTTTTCATTTGATGGTTATATTCATCTTAACCCCTAAATGCCCAAACTGCTTTTTTTGGCAACATAGCGACTCTGGGCACCTTATTACAAAGGAATTTTTTTCTCTAAAATTTTCACACATTATGTGCCCAAGGAGTAGCTTTAAGGTCGAAAATTTTCATAACATTTGACTATGTAGTTGAAGAGTTATTGCATGATATGTAATTTTTATTGCTCAATGGGTAGCCCATGTAGCTTAGAAAAATTCTCTAAAAATGACTATTTCAAGAAATAAAAATTTGAAATTGGTTTTCAAGATTTATACAAACAAGGAAAGCTTGGAATCATTACATTTTGATTAATAAGGTGAAAGTTATGAGGAGTTTTAGTATGCGGGCAATTAAAAATTCTCTACTCTAAAATAAACCTAGAAGTCCTTTATTTAACTCAATTTTCAATGTTTTTTGAAAAAAAAATCATAGGATGTAGACTGTTTATTATAACATTACAACCATTGGGATTGTCATTTTTCAATTCCATAACTAAATTCTTAATAATTTAGTATTTTGAACCATTCTCTACTTCTTTTTACCTATGGTTTTTTTCCTAAATATGTATTGTACAATTCCAAGTGATCTCAATTTTTTCAAACATGTAGCCAACTTGACTTGAAGAATGAATCCAAAGAAGCATCACCATTTAGGGCATTTTTTCATGTAAATGTGACCTTGTGAAGTGCAATTGTCCATTTTTTCATAGGGCCAAAAAAGAGGTTTTGTCAATTCAAACATAGATATCTTGCAATGTACATGGTGGAAATATTTGATTTTTTTCCACATCTTTTCAAACCAGCACACTAGAAGACATTAGATGAAATCTGGCCATTTAGAAGATTGTGAGTTCCCCGGAGTGGGGAACTTAGTGAACTGCGCCACTTCAGCGTGCTGATGTGGTTGGGAGGCGGCTACATCAGATTTTCTTTTTCTAAAATTTGGTACTTATCCTAGAAATAGCAATTTTGGAGTGTTTTTGGTGAAAACATAGTAAAAAACATTTAAGAGTTAAAGGTGTATGCATTGGCTATTTTTTTTTAAATTAAAAAATTTATTTTTATAAATTTCAAAAAATCATGAGTACAAAACACAACAATAATACAAGTATTTTTTTACAAACAAATGTAAGTTAAATTTTTTTGAAACATTCCAATTTTTCATCAAATTGGTCATCAAGGAAGAATTGTCTTCTTAAATACTACTTCTAGTGAACAAAAAGTAAATTGGACAAAACATTGCCATATACAATACCTTATTCATTGTCAAAAAAATGCCACATTTTGGAGTGTATAAAATTTAAACATGATGAGTAAAACTACAATTATTTTTTAAAAGTTCTTCAGTGTTAGAGAGCACACACCTCGAGTCATTAATTGCCTAGCCATCTATGAACAATTAAAATCCAAATCCTTAGGTAAAGGCCAATATTTTCCCTTTAAGTAGTGGGCTTGCCTCATTTTTTACCACAATATAAATTCGAATCAACAATAAGTTTTGATGTTTAGCTTCAAAGTTGCCTTTAGTAGTGTTTTGAGCATTCTGTAGTCGGGGGAAGGATTTTGGTTTCCATTGTCAATGCATCAGTTTGTCCTCCATTTTCAAGTGAATAAAATTGTATTTCAGTGTGATTGCAAGAATACTTGTCCTTTTTTAGCCTCTTGGCCTCAAAAAGGTGTTTTTTTGCTTAGAACTTTTGTGTTCTATGTCAATTTTATATAAAATTTGAAATGAAGATACATATCATAGTTATAGACACTAGATAATTTTTTCCATGTTTTAAAAATTCGTTTATTATTTTGAAACAACCCCCAATTGGATGTGTATTTTTATCATATGTTTGTCATTTGAGGGGGAGTACTATTTCAACCCCAAAATGAGAATTGGAAGGTCAAAATTTGGATAGGAAGACTTCTAATTAAATTACATAAGCTTGCAAAGAGATGTTTTTAAAATGGTAATTTGTCTTCCTTCCATGATGTCTGTTGCGCCCTTTAGTGACACTTACCACCTTAAGCTCACTTTCCAAACACTTAACACCTCAATGCTACCAAGGTTTACGCTCTCCTAATATTGCACATGCCATGCACCCACAATGTTAGGTTCCAACTCAAGTCACGCGGTTCCCCATTCCTCCGTGACTCCCAATCCTTTCCTAGCAATACTTAACTCCCACAAGACACCGAACATGTCATTTGATGACATGGGGCGGAACTTCCATTGATGTCCAAGCACTCGGTGAGGCACTACTCCCACCGGTGCTAATCACCCTTGAATGGGACCCAACTCCCCACTAGGCCCAACTCCCCACTAGGCCCAACTCCCTACTAGGCCCCACTAGGCCCAACCCAACTCATTTCGGGACTCACTAATTGGGACTCACCAAACGGGACTCACACCATGGCCTAGTGTGGGGTGGGACACCACCCAAACGGTATCAAGGAGTGCACAAGCACTCCATGGTAACACACAAGTGATAGTGAAGCTCCAACACTAACCTCACCACCCGGGGCCACTTAGGCTCACCATGGCACCATCCGGGAGTGAGGAGGGAGACCACCCCTCCTTATAGTACTCTCTGCGAGATTCTGCAGCCCCCCCTTTGTATGTCAAGGGGGACTCCCAAATACCCTTTAGTTTTGGAAGACCACCCCGTTTCTCCCAATTCGCACTACTTTGGGGACTCCCGAACTTCCACCCGGCATAACTTTGCGGTCCGGGATCCAAATCGCACATGCGACCCCATTTTCGACATCTACGCGACGCGTAGATGCCGATGGACTACTCACTTGCTCCATTAGGACAATTACTCGCAAAGATATCGCTCTCCAAAGATTCGGGACACTCCCGGCGCGGCCAGAGCACTCCCGGCGCGACCAGGGCGCTCCCGGCGCGACCGGGACACCCCCTAACTTTGAACGCCCATAACTTTTGACTCACAAGTCCAAATCACGCGTTCTTTGGACGGTTAGAAGCGTCTTCTCAAGACCTTTCCAAGCATGTATCACACGCCCCCAAACTCGTCCGGATCAGAGCGCTACATCGCTCTGATCGCTCGGGACTCCTAGTCCCCTCACCTCATCTTTTGCAAGGCTTGGGGAGTCACCCCCAATGTCCTCCTTGCTCACTAAGGTGGCATGGGCACGCCTTGTAATGAGGGTCGTGACAATGTCCCCTATGTTGGCTTCATTGCACATGCTAGATTTGGGAGGGACAAATTCATAGTGGTTAGATTCTGACAGATCTAGCGAAAGTTTGCCAAAAAAAAGCCCTGGTGCTTAGTGTACTACCTTTGAACAAATACTGAAAACACAATTTTTTTCCCAAAGATGTAAATGGTTGAGGACAAGGGCCTTCCAATTAGAAAAAATTTCCAATTTTTTTGGAATGTATTTATTATTTTCTAAAAATCAAACATCAAGCTATCCATTTTCTTGGTATTTTCCATCATTTTTTTTGTGCATTACTTTTAGAGATAAAGTTTTTTAGACCTAAATTTTTACAGACATAATATTTTGAATGCCTTACAAATTATCCATATTTTATATATTTTTTCAAAATTTTATTCCAAACATCATAGGGTGATTGCAAGAAACACTTGTCCTATTATGTGTCACACAGTGTGTGCTGATTAGTTTTTTGCCCATAACTTTTGTGTTTTGGCTCCAAATGCCTCAAGATTTGTAGGGAAGGTACTTGTGACTCTAATACACGTCTCCTAATTTTATCATAATTTCCAAAAATAATTTACTATCCCAAAATAGACCCCACTTCAATGTCACAATTGCCAATTTGGAGGTTTCTAGCAGTATTTTGAACCCCAAAAAACAGATTTTGAGGTGAAATTTGGATGACCCACTCTTCTAAAAGACTTATAGCTATTCAAGGAAGGAATTTTAAAAATAGTTAATTTTTTGTGGTGTGGAAGTCTACAAAGTGAACTTCTTTCTACTTGCATTTTGTAACATCTAAAATATTATTTTGTTGGATTTTTTTGTGAATGAACATCTCCATATAGTTGTTGCAAATGTCCACTTTTTAATTTTTTGTATTTCCTTATTTTTACTATTTTTTCTTAATTAAAACATCAAGGTATGTATTTTCTTCAAACTTAGCACTTTTCTAGTTCTCCTACTAAGAGAATTTTTCTATGCAATTCCTTCTATAGGTACGTTCATCTTAAAGGTATAAACATTAGTCATATTTTTTCAATTTAAAAAAAAATAATTTTCTCATTTTTAAGTACTCCCACAGAAATCAACAGAACGCAACAAAATCAATAGGTGTTTCTTGCAATCACCCCATAGTAATAATTGAAATTGACCATTTTGCAACAATAAAAACATGTGTTCCTTGCAATGACCCTTCAAGACCTTTCCTATCTTGTTTCCTACAAATGTCACTCAAGATCTCTAACCCCAGTACCAATCCAAAATTTCCAAATTTAGTCATCTATAGTAAATAATGTCTCTAATAAATTAGTGATCACCTCGTACTTTGATAGGACAAATCAATGTCCACTAAGGTTAACCAACCCAAGAGAGATAGAATAATTGGTTTATCCTATTGCCATTGTTGAAAAATAGTTAATTATTTTCCACATAAAGACAAATGTGAATGTTTGGGAGAGCAATTGAAATTCTATTTTTTTGACAAAGTATAAATTTGTTATGGATTTTTGACATGTGGTGCCCAATTGATCCAAAAGACTCTCTAGACTACTCCAAAACCAACAAAGACTGTATCTATAATGGTCATTTCACTCACCTAAAGAACTCACAATATTTTCCAAAATAGACACAGTTAGAGGCCTAAAAAAGTCACTTCTTGTAATGAATTAATACTAGGGAGGTGGAAGTTTCTATTGTGGTCACTAATCACTCTATGACCATCATCCTAGACATTGATTGTAATCACTAACTCAACCTAATATAGCCCAAATCTCATTTATTGAAAAAAGTCTCTCACAGATAGATGTAAGGATAAGCCTATGCCCACGGATTCAAACTTTACAATTTTTTTTTCTATTTTGCAACTAAATTTAAAAGAAATTTTTATGTTTATTTTTCATAGACAAAATCCCATGTCTTCTATAACTGCTAAAATTTTCAGATTTTCTTGTAAGAATTTGTAATTATTGTGAATTTTTTAAGGAAAAAGTGATGAAGATTTATATCAAATACAAAATATTCTCAAAAAGTCTGAAAATTTCAATACATGTGTATTTTGTAGTGCTAAATATTGTGATATAAAATGAAGTTATCATTTCATTTTTATATTAGAAAACCAACAAACCATGGGAATAGGCTCAAAGTTCAAATTGTTATATATAAAACATTGAATATCAAGATTTTTTCAAAATTTCCAACTGAACTATAAACTAAACTTAACAAAACTTCATTTTATTAGTTGGTCTCAAATTCAACAAACATCATTTTTATGGCATAAACTCACATCAAGAGTAGACAATAAGAAATGGCCAAAGTACACTACTACTAAGGGTGATTCATGGATTAAACCTCTTCTTCTTCAAAAAAGTGAAGAATACCTTGATGAGTTGATGAAGGAATTTACAATACTATATTCACTAAAACTGTACTCAAATAACTTCCAATAATGAAATTGGATAAAAACATGTTTTTTTTCATCCTACAGTATTAGATGAAGTCATCCAAAGGAAAAAAATATGTCCGCAACATCCTTCAAGGATAAATGGGTCATTCTCTTAGTATTTTTGATGGGTCTTTTGTCTAGATCATAGATTTGTATACCTTAAAGAAATGCAATGTATTAAAGTGGTCATAAGAAGTAGGTCCTACATGGTGAATTTCTGTGTTTTGCAGTCTTGTAGGGTAATTTTTTTTAAAAGCCTCCTATTTTGTGTTGTGTTAATTCTATGCTCTTCACCTCTCCTATACAAAATAGTGAAATTAACTTGCCTTAACAATGGGGTTGCCTTACTCCAAAAAAGTTACTTTAAAAGCCATCAAAATCAACAAATACTTCTACATATATTTCCATTTTTACACATAGAGGTTCATGAGTCCCAATTATAACAAAACCTAATTCAAAAGTAGTGCATTCTTGTAGAATAATAGTAAATATTTATATAGTGTCAAATGACAAGAAATTAGTGCAAGGCAAGTTAGTCAACCAAATTTCACTATTTAGTGTAGCTACTTCAGGGCCTATGATTGCAAATATGAGTGGTGAATTACCAAATTCTATCATGTGTGGCAAATAAAAAATTCTTGTGTTTTTCCAAGGGGAAATTCACCTTCCAAGACCTACTTCAGGCTAGGGAGAACCGACTCTCTCTCTCTCTAACCAAGGGAAAATATTGAAATTTTTAATTTGCCTTGGATTGCTTGGTAAAATTTGCAAATTTGGAATTCATATTTAACGGATATTTTATTAAAATGGCAGTATTCCACAAACTTCGCACTATGAAGTTCAAACCACATGGTCTAAAATGTATACCTCTCCTAGATTTCAGACCGTGTGGTCTGAAATCTACACCTCTCCTAGAAAATAAATGGAAAAATGGTGTATGGATACCGCCATTTTAACGAAATATCTGTTATTTGCAATTAGAGTCCCCAAATTAGCAAGGATAAGTGTAAAAGATAATGATAAATCAAGCACAAAATAGTTTTTCATTTACATGCTCCCCTTTCAAGTGGACAAGCGAGGGGGTCGGTTCACCCCAGCCCTATCATTTCGTATGACCACTTTTAACGTCCTGCTGAAGAGATCCTCCGGGTGCTGACTCAACGAATAACTGAACTGTATCAGTTTATTCCATTCTTTTTCTTGCAAACCAGACATCTAAGCTTAAAGTATCCACCGAACCCGGACACCCTCCAGTGCGAGCAAACTGTGGGACCTAAGAAATCTGGCAACAGTTTCCGCGTTGCACAAACTCCAATGCACACTGACAGAGGGAGACCCCACCTAGCTCGTCCTCGACGTGACCAAACCCCTGTTGCCGACTCCCTACCGCAAGCCAGAACAGGAACGGACAGATAAGTTTTAGAGAAGAACTTAGTGAAGACCGACTACCCCGCCTTCCATTTTTCTTCACCGAAACGTATGTCAGGCTAGCTATGGCCTAGACCTGTGTGCTGTCTTACCTCCATTTCGAATCTCTCGTGTGAACGCTTGCTAAGTGAATAATTGAGGAGTCTAGTGCTTGTTGACCTAGTTCTGGTAAGCGTCGGTGGCGGTACCGGTACTGCTCTTACTACCCTCTGCTAAGATAAGCTATCAGTTCTGCAAGCTCAAGAAGAGTGAGGGATACATTTCGGAGCTGGAAATCAATCTAGCCCGCACAATTCAATTCAAACGAATTAAGGAGATGCCAGCTAGAGTTTGAAGACAGTTCAGCTTGTGCAACACGAATGGACCAAGGCAGCGAATTGAAATCTCGACGATCTAAGGGCTCGTACTTTGTGACAAGATTTTCGCGCAGAGAATCGGACTTGAAATGTATCAATGTAAGCAACAGAAGTGAGTAACGACTAATTGCATACTTCGACAGACCCTAAATTTTAATCGAAATCCAACAAGAATCTGGCACTGAAGTTGCAAAATTTATGTCACGAGCAAGGCTGCTCGTGAGTTTTTATTCGTATGATTTACAATGTGATTCCAGTCATCTGGAACTGACGGCATTGGTGCGGTAAGCACCCGTTCAAAACTTTAGCCACCTCTTAAAGCATTGTTGGGGGCAACTATATATGACTGTAAAGGAGCACTCTTTTCAAGGGTTGATATATCATTCAACTCTATAAACCTCAATCTCAGGAGGATATCGTATAACATACTGAGTTTAAGCTCCTGAATTTTAGCTCCACCATCCTATAGTCATGTATATATATCTAATATAATACAGTGTGAAGATCCAAAGAATTCAAACTCCTGTGGGAGTGTGGGTTCATTTGCTCGGAATCCCTGTCTCCCAGAAAACGGATCGATCAGCCGGGAGCTGATTGATTCTGAAAGCTTGAGGAAGAGAAGATGAATCAGCTCCACAAAGAAGGGCCGTAGTCATTATCATCATCGTCACTGTCGTCGTCGTCATCAGAGTACGAAGGAGGTTGAATGAGCATTCCTCTAGCCATGTCCGGGTACAGATACGGATCATCGTCAATGGGCCGCCAGCTTTCGCCATGCGAGCTGGACTGGCCAGTGTTGTACGTAATGTCCTCGATCTCCTCATCGCTACTGTCGGAAGACGACGCTGGCGACATGAACTCACTGTAGGAGAATCGGCGTCCCACGGAAGCCGCTGCAGCCGCGGCCGCCGCGGCTTGAATCTCCCGGGTGCTGTAGTTTCCTGGGGATCCAGGAGGGAGCGACGGCCGGTCGTTGGGGAAGTTGAGATTGGCGGATGGGCCTCGCAGGCAGAGAAGCGCGGCATCGTAGGCGTGGGCAGCTTCCTCCGCGGACCGGTACGAGCCCAGCCAGATTCTCTTCTTCTTCTGGGGCTCTCGGATCTCCGACACCCATTTGCCCCAGCGCCGCATGCGCACGCCTTTGAACTGGTTCTGCCCTGAGGAACCGGAGTCGGAGCTTCGCCGGTAGCCGGACATGCTGGCTGCACTGGCGTTCTGTTGAGCTGTCTGCGCTCCACGAGAGGAACTTCGAGAACCTCGTGGTGGACGCACCGTGAAATCACTTCTGAACTTGAAATCTCAAAGAAATGAAATGCCGAATATAATGCATGGGGGACAGCAGAATCTCAAAGTATGGAGATCGACCACAGAATTAATCCACCACACAAATGAATTTCAGCTTCCTGCTCGGATCAAGAAAATAGTCGCAATTGTCGATTGAGGACGCATACCAAACTCTGGTACGAGGATCGATGCCTAAGTCTGTCTTGATCGGGCTTTCGAAATCATCAGAGTGATCAATCGCTGAAAGGTCGATACTGACCAAGTCAATTAGCGAACTCAATCTCTAGCAGGTAATTGAGGACTAGCACTTGAGCTGCAGCTCTAGGGATCTCTTCAATAGTTATATCGATGACAAGCTAAAGCATCAATCAAGTCTTAGTTGAAGTTGTCTGCAACGAACTAGCTAGTCCAGCTTCAAACTTCATAATTGAAGAAGTCTAGAGAAAGATCGATGACTACCCACAAGCTCCGTAGCTGAACAACTAACGTCTAATTTCAGCTGGAATAGATGGAAAATACTACCAATCACGTACTAGCGAGTTCCGGGCTTCCAGACTCAATCGAGCAATGTGGTTTGTTACTGAGCTAGCAGCCGAGAATGTGGAAGCCAGTGATCACTAGATGAGGGATCAATCGGGGTGCATGAGCAAGCTGAGATTGAGCCATGGATGGAATTCAATCATCTCAGAGGAGCTAATATACCATTCTGTAGTTCGGACCACCGTACAGGAAGTTGACTTCTTCACAATATTCTAAACTTTCCAGCTTCATCAACATCACTTCTCCAACTGCTTGGCAGTGAAGACCCCCAGACTGACAAGATGCACACGGACACCACAGTCTCACGAGATCATGCCACTTGACTGATTTTTAGTTTTTTTTACCAGTGCAGTGCCCTGTTCGGTGGGGTAAGTACCTGATTCAAGGTATCAGGTCTGAGAACTCAGATCTACAGGTCTCCACGAGCGACTTGCTCTCTAAGGGCTTCGGAATGAGGCCATTTGCCGGGGAATGATGATTGCGGGATTGATGAATCCACGGAAAATTCTCTTCACCAAGCTTCCAGAGAGTTTCGAGAGTGGGTTATGCTTTGTTTCACCGTCAGGGAGGTGCCTGCTGCTGACAAGGTTTGAATAATAATAATTATTATTATGATGATGATGATGATGATGATGAGTACCATTATTATAGTATTAAATTAATATAGAAGTATTTTCTATGAAAGTGCTGGGAGCTCAATTGCTGGTTTCTTCAAGCATTCGCAGACAGTAGGTGGTACAACTGTGGCTGAAGTAGCCTTACCATAGGGCATAGGTCAACAGCTGCCGCCATCTGCAGTTGTAGCAAAAGCAACTGGAGGGTATAATACAAGAAACTGATTTTCGACCCTGTTTGCAAGCTTGGCGTTGGTCGAGGACATTTATTCTTCAGTTAGGAACTGTTGGATTGACTTGTGTTCCAAAGAAGTTGGGCATTTGAAGGGCCAAGCCACCTAGCTATGCAGAACCGACTCAAATACCGTACGCATGTATTGTGGGCCAAACTAATTCTAATAATTGGTTGGTATTAGCTTGACAAGATTTTTTTTTCAGTCAGAGTGCCCCCTCCTGCTTGAACGAATTTGAGAGAGTATAAAGTAGTGTTAAAGTATGGACCATACTGTATAGAATTATATCTAAAACATTATCAAGTGCCATACCAATGTACCTTGCAAAGTTAGCATAATTTCCAAATTAGTGCACGTTATTTTATCAATGTAGGGAGACATAATTAAATCGATAATTTGACTATTACAGCATCTTCATTTGGTTGTCATTTATTACATTGAAATCCTATCATCATCAAACATAGCTACATCCAAGTAGAAGTATGGCTCTCAAAATCTTGTAGCTTCTAAAACATATCATTAGATGTTTTTCAGCAGCACTAAAGGGCCTATTTAGGGTGGTTCCCATGCTGGGAATGAGCCAGCTCATGCCAAAATTAAAAAATATGAAAAAAAAATGGAAAAATTTTTAAAATGGAAAAATTTTAAACTGAAAAAAATAAAATTTAAAGAATTAATTTTTTTAAATTTAAAATAATAATAATTTTTTACTTATTATAATTTGATGTGGCTAGAACTTAGGGGAACTCATGGGAACTCACAAAAACTCACGTGGCCCTTTACAGTAGGTGGATTTCATCTAATGGATATAGTAGAAGCAACCATTACCAATGAAGCCCCGATAGCCAATCTATAGGTATGAGGAAATTCCATAGAGACTTTGATTGATTTCTATTCATCAACTCTTAGTTTTTAACCATCTTCTAACCATCAATGTCATGACACATGTGTTGGTTTTGAGAGCCAAAGTAGTCTTTGAATGAGCAGTTATGAAAATCTCTATGTGTTGGACTTTAGTCTAGATCAACTTATGACTTCTAAAATCGATAGTAATTTCAATTCAAGGCAGAAAATTACCAAAAAATTTGCAATCCCCAAGATTTCTATCTTTCTATAAGATTGAAAATGTACATTGTCTTCTCTTGTTTCAAATCATGCACAAAATGCTTAAGTAGTTGGTAATGGGTGGGTCTACCACATTGGAAGTGTAGTCATGATTTAACTCTTAAAGGGCCAATGTATTTACAAACCTAAAACTACTTCAAAATATTGGTCCCTATAGCAAGGCCAAAATCTTCATATTAAATATTTATATTTTAACAAATCCAACCAAAGGATCCTTTCATTAACTTGTTCAAGTACATTGTCTCAAAATTTTAGAATGAATATCCTCACCAATTGCAAGTTCAATGTGCCTAAACTTGAAAATGTAGGCTTTTCTAGCCCTTCCAAAAGGTGAAGTTTTGTCTTTCAACATTTTTAGAAAAATACATGTATATCCTATAACTTGTGAATTTTAGTCCATATGTTGAAAAATGGATTGAAAACAAATATAAAATTTCTTAACCAAAAATACTTTCATATTCATCTATAAAATAATTATAAAGTAGAAGGTAGTATTAAATGAAAGAAAAAAAGAGTTTGCTAATAACTTTTATAAGAAATTGAAAATTCTTAATCCCAAAGGTGATAATGTTTTATTTAACAATTATTATCCTTTATTTTTATTTGAAAATTTTCAAAATTGAGAGAAAAAGACAACTTTATATGGGTTTTTTGCCTTCATTGCTTGCAAAATAAAACTCTTCATAACTTTTACATCATTATTCAAAATCAAGTGGTTCAATTTTTTTCAATTTTTTTTGAGTAGGTATCAATTTATAAAATTCCAAAAACCAATCAATTTTTTTTTAGGATATATTTTGTGTTGCCTATTTTGACATTGAAGTCAAAGAAAAGCCTTTTAACTTTTGTAATATTTATCATAATGACATGAAACAAAGTTTCCCACAAAGATTGTAATGAGTAGCATCCATCCTACAATTTTCATGAAAAATTTCCAAATTATGAAGTCAATAGAAGATGCCCAAGTTCTGAAAAAGCCCAAAGGAAGCTCCTTGGTCTTGTAGGGGTTAAACATGGAATGCCATATTTCATAGAATTTCACTAAATTGAAAATATTAAGCTTCAAATGAAACTTAGGAAGTTACCAAACTCCTTGCATAACTTTTCTTATTAAGGTGGAAGCACCCAAATGTAACAAGAGTTGTTTACGGACACCTAAAAAACAACCTAAATCCAAATGCTTGTGGATCCAAAGTAGACAAGTGGGGTTCCAAAGTAGACATGTGGGGGTCCAAGAAGTTGTCACTCTTCTAAGTAGCAACCAATCACCCGCACTTGATCCAAGTTTAGAGAGTGTTGTTTTTGGAGTTTTGGGTGTTTTTGTGCCCACTTGGATGTTAGTCTAGTGTCCAGAATGAATAGGTGCATCTACGAAGTACTTTTCAAAAATTCATATTATATTCATACAAGCTTGGAAAAATACTAAACCAATTTTGTTGGTTTCCAAAACCATTTCCTAACACACACACACACACACACACACACACACACATCATTTTTTCATGTATGCACCCTCCACAAGTCCATATCAAAAGATCCAAAACAAGTGTCGCATTTAGGTGCTTAGCACCTGAGGACTCTGGGGACTGTGAGGAGCGCAATGTCCGTCCGTCCGCTGAAAATCAGCCCCACCCCACATTTAAATTACCGTCATATTCTCTTTTATTATTAGGCTTCGAACATAATTCTCAGTTGACGGAACTGCTCGCGATTCGTGAATGTCTGACTCTGCTTGCGGTACGCTCCTGGGCTGCCACCTGTTGCGCACGTAAGTTAAGTTATGATAAAAGAATTTCCGTCCGTCGGCCCACTCACGGAGTCACAGAGTCACGGCCCGAATAAATAGAATTAATTAAGTTAACTTATCAGTTGGTGTCTGAGTTGAATTGGAGCAAAGGGCAATTTCAGTTCAGTTCTATCCAGCCAGGTGAGTGTGTCTGAGCGCTTGAGCTTATATTAGCTGAAACTCCACATCTAGAATTATGGGGGAGAAGATCGAACGGTGTGGAGTGCTTGGGCGAGAATTTCATGTTCGTTAGTGGTTGCCACCTGGCTCCGGACGTTGCCCGCACTTTCTGCAGTCACTGCACCGTTCGACTGGAACACTGTTTGGACGGCTGGCTTCCTCGACAAGACAGTGAGAGCACGTGAAGACGGACCTTGGCCTCCGTCAATGCAAGCGACCACAAATAGGCGTCCCAAAATATAAGGTAGGAACACCCATATAGTTTGAGAGTGGAGTTCTCTCAAACTGTTCCCAAAAGTACCTTGAAACCTGTCTCCATACTTAATTGTGGTTGGTGGGCTCTGATAGTTTAGATTTTGGTACTAAATTCAAGGCGGATTTAGTAGAGTGTGGTTATTGGTGCCTTCGGGGGCTTTACTTTGAAAATTTGTAGGAATTAGATGCCTTATCCAATAATTCAATTTTTTTTTTAAATTCATGATTTGCAATTGCTAGTATTGAAAAAATATTTTTTCTAGAAAAAATTGACCCCAACTATGCTGAATTGCTTAAATTGACGGTTACAGAAGTTCCTACCTTATTGCACCTAAATGAGACACTCTCCTAATTATGCCACCTATCTACAACAATCCAAGAATTCAGTCTTTAAATCTTAAACAACTATAGATAGGTAGCACAATTAGGAAAGCGTCTCTTTCAAATGTAACAATGCTAGAGCATGCATGCAAAGACATGAACCTATGAACCTTGAATCTAGTTGAAGGTATTGATAAGATATATACCTATAACATAGGTATTCTATAACATGAAAAGATTCTATAACTTATGTACTTATAACCATAGAAAGCATTTATAATATAGACTCTTATGCTCATGGGCACATAGATTCTATGTTCTCATGCTAGCACTTCCCTTTCATATGCACATACCTAAATCTCTTAAAAGGAAAATTTTTAAATAGTTCTTTGATTCAAGTATTTTTTGGAGCTCGACGGAGAAAATAGAGTTCCAATGATCTATTTTTTTATTCTTTATTATTTTTATCCAAAATTGATGAAATTGTAATTTTGGTGACACTTTAAAGGCTATAACATCTTGAAAACTTAAAATGTACTACTTTTGAACTTTTCTAATGAATTTTTCTTAAAGCAAGCTCAAGGAGTACACCAATTACACTATGATATTTATATCTACCATCTGTAATTTTGCTAAGGAATTTATATTATTTTAAACATTTTTGTAATTATTGTGATTTTTTACAATGAAATGATTTTTAAAAATATTTGAATTTATATTGCTAAACAAAAAATATCTATTTTTTGAAAGGTGTATTCTAATAGAGACAACTAATGACTTTTGACCAAATAGTAATGTGGAATGTCTTTTTAATGGGTAGATTCTACTTGACATGGGATCATAATCAAAATTTGGAAAGTAATATTGTTGGAAGTGCATCAAAAATTATGTACAAATAATCCAAAATAATTTGGACTTGGACATTGAATGATTGAAATATACACAAATTAGATGTACATTATCTTTCAAGAATTTTGTATATCATGCCTAATTATAGTTAGGGGCTGGCTTTCAAGACCATACACATCAAGGGCCTAACAATTGATTTGTGAAAAATGTAATGAAATACATTGTATCATGCCTAAGATAAATGAAAAACACGGCAACGAAATGAATGAATTTTCTAAAAAGGTCATATTTTTTATATTGAGACTTTTTGTAGTCTCATTTTTATCCTCGACTCAAAGATAATCCGCTTTATCTCTTTACTAGTATTTTTTTATAAATAGGTAACAATACCAACTTTTAGAATTTCATTATAGGATCACTATTTGAGCATCATTTATCTTTGGTTTCAATTACTATTTTTTTAAATGAATTTTTCAAAAACTAGCATTCTATCTCAAAATCTGTGAAAAGTTTAAATATAACGAATATGGCCTTTAAAGTATGATTTTTTATTTAAAAAATATATAATATTTATAAAAAGAACTATTTTGTCCATCAATTACATGTAAATTAAATTTAGATTGATAACAGTGCTTTAACTTGAAGGTTTGAACTAAAGATGTTTTTTGGGGAAAATAGAATAAATTATTAAATATTTTTTCACTTCACTTCTTCATTTCTATTTAACCCCTAAAGTTCCTTGGCTATGTTTTCACCAAAATGCTCAAAAACTGCCATTTCTAGTACAATGACCAAATTTTAGATAAAAAAACATTTTTAGACATATGTAACAATAGAATCTTTTAGTAAAATGGTTTGAGAAAATGGGGAAGAAATTTCAGAAATTTCCACCATGTGGATTGCAAGATATTAGTTTGAATTGACATAAATCTTTTTTTTAGCCCTTCGAAAAATAAGGCAACTACACTTCACAAGCTAGGTCACATTTGTATGAAAATATGTCTAAAATGGTGGTGCTTCTTTGGATTCATTCTTGAAGGCAATTTGGCTACAATACTACATGCTTGAAATTTTTTAAATCATTTGGAATTGTACAATATATAGGAAAAAGATAGCAATTAGAAAGAAGTAGAGAATGATTTAAAATACAAAATTGTTAAGAATTTAGTTATAGAATTGAAATATTGCAATCAAATGGTTGTAATATTTTACTCCATAATAAGCAATGTCCATCCTATGATTTTTTTTTTCAAAAAATATTAAAATTTGAGTTAAATAAAGGACTCCAAAGTTTCTTTTAGAATAGAAAATCCATAACTTACTACCCACAAACTAAAATTCTTCATAACTTTCACCTCATTAATCAAATTTTAATGATTAAAAGCTTTTCACTTACATATAAATCTAGAAAAAAAATTCAAAATTTTGTTTTTCAAAAAAGTATTTTTTCTAATTTACCTAGACTACCTTCCCGAGGAAGAAACTATATATCATACAACAAATTTTTAATCATGGAATCAAAAGTAATGAAAAATTTTAGGCCTTAATGAAAATCCTTGTCCCAATGTTGTGTGAAAATTTCAAAGAAAAAACAACTCCATTCGTAGTGAGTTGCCAAAAATCACTATGTTGCCAAAAAAATGCAATTTGGTCCTTTAGAAGTTAAACTTTGAGAAAAACCCCTCAAATTCCAATTATTGTTATGGATTCATCAATATATATATTTTCATTATTTATGATGATAAAGATTACAACAATTGAATGATAATTGAAACTTGTCATATTTGTGTGAATTATTACAACTGTTGTTGCAATGGCAAGCTTCCTATGTTAAATTCTAAACTAAACGGTATTGAATGTTTTTACTTTGAACATTCTACTTCGAAATTTTTTTTCTCATTTCTTCATTTCTACCTTCTTTTCTATGAGAATTTTCAAATTATTTCAGTATTATTTGGAATTGGTATAATTTTAGTTTTATGAATCATTGTAAAGAATCACAATCACTTGACTATTCTACCTAAAATATGTACTCAAAATATTTTGCACAATGACTACACTTGGAATTTGTTCCTTTGGATATTTAGGGTTGTAAAAACCAAACTTTTCATCATTTTTCTCTTCAGAAATTCACAGTAATTTCAAATTTTTCTTCATAAAATTTGAAAATTTTATAAATTGTAGTAGACATATGACTTCATCTCTGAAAAATGAATATAAAAATTTTCTTTCACATTCAAAAAATTAGATAATCAACAAACTGTAATTATAGGCCCAAAGTTTGTATTGCTAATTAGCTAATTTATTGAAATTTACAAATTTTCTAAGTTGTCCAATTGGAATAGAAACTACACTTGATAATCTTCATTTCATTAGTTGGACTCAATTAAAAAAATATCATTTTCATGGCTAAAACTCACATCAAGAATACATAACAAGAAATGGTCAAAATACTCTACAAGTTAGGGTGATCCATGGATTAAGCATAGATCTTCTTGTTTAGAAAAGTCAATAACACCATAATGAGGGAATTTGCAATACTATTCACTGGAAATATACTTTAGCAACTTCCAAAATCAAACTTGGACAAAAATCATTTTTTTTTCATCTTCTAGATGATTGACTTAGTGTAAGTGTGGTCCTCCAAAGGACAGAAAACACCCTATGTGTCCTTTAAAGGCAAAGGGAGTGAGAGCCGGCTTACATGTGGAGTCAGAGGGGAATGTGAACCTCAGTACCTCATCGATTATCAGTGAGATGGGAGTCCGGTTCTTCTAGACTACCAATCCGAGGCACCGGTCAGCGGTGAGGTCCACTGCCCCGACTCCACATGTAAGCCGGCTCTCAGGCGGCTCTCAGGGTGTAGAAGGTTCGAGAATGATGCGAAAACCCAGAAGTTTCCCCAGGTCAAAATTGTTTGATAGCCGGCAGTGGCAGGGACTCCGGGAATGCACAGTTGACAAGCATGAAAAGCTGTTGAAGAACTAGCTAGCAGCTTAAATGAGCTTGATTCCTAAACCGCAACCGCAACCGCTTGAACGTTTCAAACATGTTGCCACCACTGCGCGCAGAGCCCCCCACCCGGACCCAGTTACTTTGTACTTCAGTTAGCACACAATCCACCTTCGTCCGTTGTACAGTACACAGTAAGCCTTTTTGAATTAAAGTCTAGACGACGCGACTAGACTTTTAGAGTCTAGTTGGTGATTGATGGGACTCCGGTTGGACCCAGCTAGGGCCTAGGGTGGACCTTGGCATCCCTCCCTGCCGGTGGGAGACTTGGGACTTGGGGAGCTTCGCAGTTCGATCTGCCAGGGTTCGTTGCATGCTCGGATCAGACCGAACGTACTGATCGAGGCCCAAGTCAACAGCAGATCGAGGAGGCCAAAATGCAGCTTTTGCAGCTCCACGGCCGCACGTACATTAAATCATTGACAATCGCATAATTATGATATCACATTCATTCCTTCTGTTGCATTGTAGGCTGAAGGCCTGGCCCGACTGCATGCTGCAGCGGGTTTGGGAACCTCAAAGCAGCCTACAAGCTAGGAGGACCACCCATGTTCAGATGTTCTGTTATATGGGAACTAGGAAGTGCCGCAAAGTGATCCTTCTAGGAGGTTGTATCACTCCAAAAAAAATCGGGGAGACGTGGACTCATGAGAAGCACCAGTTCAAAGGTACTACGGTAGCCCTTTTGTTGAAAAAATAGGTAGATCACAAAGAAGTTCATTGTCTTCTACTCAAAATACTCACAATAAGGTGGGTTGGACTTTAAGTGGTAGGGTTGTCCTATTTTCGTAGACATCATGACATCATGTTTGATAAACATCTTGTATGACAGGTAAGAGCTCCCTTGTATCTAATGAGCAAATTTTTAGAATATGTTTAAATATTTAAAAATATGCAGTAATTTTTGTACATATTAGATGAGAATTTTTAGTATACTAAGGTGATTGCAAGAAACACTTCACGTTTTTGGTTCAAAAACACGATTTCTAGCCATAGGATTACAGTATGATGAATTACTATCAATTTCATGCATCAACATGCCATCGTGTGCTTGCAAATCTCAACCATCAATTTGGGGCATCTACAGATCTAAACCATTGATACAATATTATATAAAATTATGTAGTACTATAGACTACTATGGAGTACTATAAAAGCCACTGGAAGCAGAAAAGAGGTCTATGAATCTTTTCATTTGTAATAATTCAAAAAAATTCAAAAAATTCTCAAAAAAAAAAACCATTTTTATAGAGAAGGTTATTCTCACATTGCACCAAAAAAATTTTCAAGGAGAATTTTCTCCTACCTAAAAAATGTGCGCAAACAATGCTCACTTTGGCCTCATGTAGACACTTCATGCAAAGGTTTTTTGCAAAAAAACTCTTCATTTGTCATTGGAATGCAAGTACACCTCCAGCTTCTCCAATTTGTCGCTTCTAGTTCACATTTTTGGGTACAACTTTGGTTCCAAAACCCCCCAAATGGCCAAGGTAGATACCCAATCAGGGGCACCTTAAAAATTGTAAAGTAATTTTTTTTAAATTACAGAATGTGTGAAAATTTTATGTGCACCCTTCAATCCAAATCTCAAGACAAATAGACTTATGATGCAAAAGTTATGACAAAAAAACCACATGTCCAAGGACAAGGAGACAAAAAATAGGACAAGTGTTTCTTGCAATCATCCAACATGTCCAACATGTTGTTTCACTTGTTTGAAGGATATATGATACCACTTACATGGCCAAAAATCTGTCTAATAAGACATTGATCATGCCTTTAATTCATGGATATATACTCAAATTTTGATTTATTCATAATGAACATTTTAAGGTACAAATAATTTAAGAAGTTTTACTTCAAATTCAAAAATTTCCTACTTCAATTTTCAAAAATTTATGTACATGATTTATATAATTCAATAAGAATCCCAAATAAACAAATCAAACTAGAACAATGATATTTGTTGTCACGGCTCTAGTAAAACCTTACAACTCCAACTCGACTTCAAAAGTCCTTCATAGCTTTTAGGGCTCACCATGCTTCCACTGTCGGTATCACTCAGGCCCAACTAACTAACATTGCACATGCCATGCATTCACAGCATTAGTTTCCATTTCTAACTCACATTGCTAAGTTCTGGTGTTCAAAACTTCTAGTACGCACCCCACTCGTGGCACTTGACATGTCCCTTGGTGACATGGAGCAGAACTTCTATCTTATAGTGTTAGGACTCATGATGGCACTACTTACCATAGTCCTAACTACCCTTCATTGTCACCCTACTTCATACTAGGCCCGTTGTGCATTTGCTATTCTCACACCAACATTAATCGGGACTCACAATTCGGGACACATTACCAAAGGCCTAACAAGAAGTGCGACTCCAACCAATTGGTGCCCCGGGACACACACACAAGTGTCCCAACGAGCCTTGAAGCCAATGGTGAAGTTACATCACCACCCATGAATAACCATGACTCACCAAGGCTCTAAGAAGGAGTGAGGATAGAGACCAACCCCTCCCTATAGTATTCTCTGTAGTCTTTGGTAGACACACACACCCTTGTGGGTGAAAGGGACTTCCCCAACCCCCTTGGATTTTGGAAGACCACCCGTTTCCAACCAAAATCCCCAAGTTCCTACTCCGTTTGGACTCTCAAACTTCCAAATGGCGTAACTTTGTTGTCAAGGCTTCAAATCCCACATGTGAGACCATTTTGGATATCTAAGTGACAATTGAATGTCTATGAACTGCTCACTTGTCCCATTTGGACAAGTTCTCACAAAATTATGGCTCTCCAAAGATTCGGGTTCACCGGGAGTGGCATCACGCCTTCATCACGACCCTTCTCTTAGCCATAACTTTTGGCTCATGGCTTAGAACCTCATAATGCTTGGCATTCTAGGTTCCTTATCGTTGTAGTTTTCCAATGATATGCTAGATGTCATGCTTTGTTGAGTGATTCCTTAAGAACCCCTCACACCTAGCCTTTGACTGTCTCGGTGCCACTATGCCACCCCCAACTTTGAACGACCATAACTTCTAGCCTACTAGTCCAAATCATGCGGTCTTTGGACGGTTAGAAGCTTATTCTCAAGAGCTTTCCAAAAATGTATGACATGCTACAATGCCCTTCATAACCAAGGCACTATTGCGCCCTGTTTGCTCGAGAGTCTCTCATTTCTCCCTTCTTAGCCTATTGTAAGGCTTGGGAAGTCACCTCCAAGGTCCCCCTTGCTCACTAAGGCACTTCGGGCACCCCAAGGAGATAGGGGCATGACACTCTTTGTATGTAAGAAGAAATGACTAAGATTGAATGACATTTTGAGCAATGTTTTGGAGTGTGTAACTTCTTTAGAAATAAAGATGAGGGCTTAGAAGAATACTCTATGAACAAGTGAACACCTCTACTTTTAGATTGAATGTTCAATGTAAATGAAGTTCTTAAAACTATCAATCTTATTTCCAAACCCCAACTTCACCAAAACATGGGCTAACCAAACGGAAAATCACCCTCCCAATCATACCTAGATACTTTATAGATAGTGCCATTGCTTGTTTGATTTTTGTATATAAAATGTGTCCATGTAATGATTGTTAGTCTAAACCAATAGCAAATCAACACTTGTATATGAGTACAAAGGATCATTTTTGCAATCAAGGAGAAAAAATATACTATTTCAGAAGTTCAATACAATTTTTAATAGGCCCTTCATGCATCATACATGCATATTCTTTAATAGACTCAAAATATTACTCCCTTCATTTGAAAATAGTATGTCCATTATCAATGGTGATTACACTGAGAATGGATACACTATTTCCAAATGGAGGGAGTATAAAATATCTTGGCCAAGGATATTTTGGAATTTAAAAAAACAAAACAAAACTTCTTACACTTGTATATTAAAACATTAATTTAAAATGCTTCATTTAATAATAAGCATGCCAAAAACATATAAATGACTACATTTATGATCATCTTATGAATTATAAAGTTTTCAAATGCTTTAGCAATTAGTTTGCTTGCATTAGATTTCTACCTCTAAAACTACTATCATTCTATCAATGAAGTTATAAAGTAACTATATGAATGTAAGGTATTTAAAATTTTTTGGAATTTTAGTCCTGCACTTGTGATTTTAAGCCAAAATTTAAGTAAAGATATTTAAGTTCTTTATATGTTACTGCAAAACATATGAGTCTCTATTGTTTTCTATTGATTTCTCTAATTTAAAACAATCACTTTAATATCTTCAATTGTATTGATCAATAGCATGTAAGAAATATAGGGATCACATAAAGAAATTGCACTAATGCATCATTACATTTAAGAGAATTCTTATATTAGGAGAAATTTGAGGCCTCTACATGCTTGCGAGTTTCCAAGCTACAAGGAACATAGGAACTGTACCACTACTACAGTCTAATGTGGTCAAGACCATACCATGTCAAAAAAAATTTATATTTTTAAATTTTTTTTCATCTTATTTTTGTATTTTAGAACTAATAATTTTTTATTTTTTAATATTTATTTGACTGATAGCAACCAACCGTTCCTAGATAGCACAGGGAACAAGCAAGGGAACAACCCTGAAATAGGTATGGAGAGGCCTGAAATTTCCTCTAATGTATGTATATATATTTTTGGGTTATAACTTAAATGATTACACTTCTTTTGGAAATAAATGGAAACTAAAATATAGCAGGAAATTCTCTTATTCCATATTTTATTAGAGATGACTTAGTTATTTTAATAATCATATTGTATTTGAAAAATCATATATCAACATCATTCACAACAAATAATCTTTGAATTTGAAATATAATTAAATATATTTATCCATTTTTTGTGAAAAAACCATTACATAATAATATAATGGTAAAATAGATTGATCTTTTAGCTAGATTTTAAAAAAATTGTTACAAGGTCTAAAATATATGATATAAATTATTAGTAATATTCCTTTTGGTAATTTTTCATTGCTACTAAGATTAATGGTGCATCACAATTGTTATACAAATGTACTTGCATTAACCACAACCAATCATCCACAAATAAGGTTGTCCAAAAAAATAAAATTTGAAACAAAGTGACATTATTTTCTACCAAGTAAATACATTACAATTTAATTTAAAGTCTATACAATGTTTTTTACAATTATTGGGAGATTTCATATATGGCCAGGGATTCATAAGACAACTATAATTAATGATGAAATCAAATACTATAACTTTGAAAAAATCAAAGACTACTTTCTTGTTCAACCTATTTTGGCTAGAGTCCATTGAAATTGACTTTTTAGATTTAGATAATCACATACATACACTTAGATTACAAATTGAAAATAAAATCTACACTTTTAAAAAAATGTTCCCTTTAGGGGGGGGGGGTGACATAATATTGAAAGGTTGTTTGTTTGTTGTAATCATAAATGCATGATACACAAATTTTAAAACCCAACTTTCATTCACAACTTTAGAAAGTTTTAAGTAATTTTCAATATATTAATTAATAAACTACTATGAAGAAAATGAAATCAAGAATTTTTATATTTTAATCAAAGCAATTTTGTTAATATAATGATTATAATACACATATCCATCTTTGTTGTATTCTAAATATGAATAGAATCTTGAATATAGAAATTGTACTCTTGGAAGCTTTAGATTGTTCCACAATTATAATAATGTTGGAATTTTAGACGAGGTATGAATCTAATGGGCTAGGATTTTGGTCTTAGCTCAAGTAGAAAGTTCATAAAACTAGTGGTTGCCCAATGTTGTAATATCCAATGTATTTCTTATCGTACACAATGTCATAGTTTGTAGTAATTTCCAAAAATGAATTGAAATTTAAATAACTCTTACCAAACACACATACTATATATGTTGTGAATCACATTGTGAGAGATTGCATATATATAAACTCAAACAATGTAGCTTGGTGTCCATACAGGCTTGTAGGACCAAACTCTCACAATGTAGATCAATTGGTGTTTTTTAATTCAATCTTTTCCGAAAAAAGTTGTGGTAAAAAAGTGTGAGGGCGCCTCCTTTTGCTTTGACTTTGGGGCATAGTCTGCAAGACGAGAAACATATGAACCCAATTTTTAGGAGATGAATCTCCTGCTCCTTGTCTCCTATCTGCTGTCTCTTCCTGAACCATTTGAGTAGACAAAACTCTTCCTCTTAACTTATCCGTGGAGTCCACACACAACTTGACATTACATTACAAACTTGTTCATTCGCAAGTCATTATTTACCAAGACTTTCTTTTTTCCTTGACTTTTTACACTTCTTTTCTGTCTGCTTTGAACAATGAAAGGTGCTTGTTTTTCTTCATGATTTGGATAGAGGTCGCTCTTATTTGCCTAAGATGGTTGAACTCGATGGCACCTGAGGCGGGTCCGGCAGGTCGGGCGCCTTCAGCGATTTTTCGGCGGCGAAATTTTGCAGTCTATGACAGATTGAGAGCCTGTCAGACTGTCAGACTCCGTCCCTACAGAATTGCGCCACGCTGTGAAGGCTTGTTGCATGCAGTTACTGTTCCAAAAAAATACGCTTGGACGCCTTCAGGCCAACATGCCCTTAATTTACAGTATCTGAGAAGCACTTGGATCTGCCTTGAAGCATATTCAATGCCATTTCGTCCTCAAATGTGGGAAACAGCAGACAAATATTTCTGGGATCAAACACCGATGTCGTGAGTTTCGACGCAGCTAAGGAAAAAGTCTTCGGCAAATAACTTAACATACATTATGGCTGCCTGCCTGCAGCGCAGCATTCCGAAAATTCTTCGTAGCATCGGTAGTATATTGGACTATTTTAATCGGGGGGTTTACTTTCGGAGGCGAAGTGGCAAAACTGCAAGCTAGATGAACGTCACCAGGGCTCCGACCTGACCCCAGGCCAGTATCGGTAGAATTTCAATTCAAAAATTCAAAAATCAAGCTCTTGTCGGCAGTCGGGACCCACGATCTTAGTGCCGCAACCAGCAAGTCTCTCGTGGTACGTCATCGATCAAGTGATAAGTTACATTCGCCCGCATCGATCGAAGGACTGTTGCAAACTAAAAGATTGAAGCAGAAGTCGGGGACTCTAGACTCTACTGGAGAGGCTACCATCACCGATTGCAATTCCTGCCATTACTGTTGAAACTGAGGATACAGCCAAACATGCAGAGCCAACTCTGGCAGAAATGCCATTCACTAAGTATTAACCAGAGACTGAGCTTGTAGAAAAAACAGAGGCAGCAATTACTTTAACCCTGGAAGAAGATTGCAAGCCCAACTGGCATTTTGAAAGTCAAAACTTAAATAATAATTGAAACCAAAAATAAATAATGCTCAAATAGTGATCTTATAATGAAATTCTAAAAGTTGATGTTGTTACCTATTTATAAAAGAAAACTAGTAAAGAGATAAAACGGTCTATCCTCGAGTCGAGGATAAAATTGAGATTGCCAAAGGTCTCAATATAATGAATATGGCCTTGCTTGAAATTTCACATAGTTCTTGATTTTAAATGTTTTTAAATCTTAACTAAGAAAATGTAGCTGTGATAATCTACTTTTTGACTATATTTTCATTTTTTTTAAAAGGTTAAAATTGTAATTTCTCACACTTTGAAGATAACATCTTGAAAGCTCAAAATACACCACTTTTTGAACTTTTCTATTGAATTTCTCGTGAGGTGAGTTCAAGGAGTACATCAATTATACCATGATGTTTTTCACTATTATTTTCATTTTCCCTAAAAAACTTTGTATTATTTTGAGCGTTTTTGTAATTACTATGATTTATACAAAGAAATTTCTTTAAAAAATTATATAAAATTCTATTTGTTGTTTTTAACTATGAAAAAATGAGATAAAATTTACGATACGTGTTGATACACTTGAAAAATATCAAATTTTGAAATGTATGTTTTAATGTAGAAATGCAATGAAGTTTGACCAAGCCTTGACATGAAATGTCTCTTAAAGGCTAACCTTGGGAGGACGCAACTCCCAAGACCAAGGAATTCACTAAAATACTTTGAGTATTGGATGTATAGGTGGATTTTTTGTTTCTATAGCTAACAATTTAGATTAGAAGCAATCTAATAGGGTTAATTGTCTTATTTCATTTTATTCTAAAAAGAAGAGACTATGGGAGTAGGGAGAACTAACTCATGCGCTTGAGAAAATACTAATCTTTGTCATTTACTATGAATGGAAATATTGAATTCATATTTGAAAGTAGTGACTCTCAATTAGTTAGGAGAGGTTATTTATTACAAATTTAGCCACCTCCCAAATAGAGGATAGATTTTTACTTACAATTTTAATAGATCACTAAGGTTGATTGTATGGGTTGGTTCACCCAAACCAATCTATAGACACTTTAAAATCCTTATGGTTAGTTCACACTACATCCACAATATGATCAAATTCTCATAATCTCATTGGTGGTGAGCAAAAAAAAAAGACTTGGGTCTACAATTCATGTCCCAAGTTGCAATGCACTTAGAAATGTCTATATGGCAACACTTTGGGAAAGTTTTTACACCAAGGAAGTGGGATGTGGAGCTGAAGTTGGGTAAAACAAAAATGAAAATCGAACTTGGGTTCTAAGTCCCAACTCATTTTGTATATAATATGAGAAGAATAACACTAAACCAAGCATCCTAATAGACTATTTTTGTAGATTCTATGTTGAACCTATAAAAGGCCAAAGGTTCAAATTTTGAACAATAGAAGAGCTCTGACATATTCTAAGCACACAAAATCTTTGTTTTTTTCATCTATCTAATCATTTGTAGATTCTTGTCCTAGGTTGAGATTACATTTGTGTAGTATAGATTTGCTCATCTTTTTCTTATAAATCTTCTATAATATAAAGAATATGGATATATGACTTGAAAAAACTAATTGAAAAAGTTATCCCTTGAAAATGACCTCAGTAAATTAAAAAAATAAAATATCTTAAGAAAACACAAGAATAAAAACCTAAAATCTTGAACCAAAAAAAGAATCTTGAAAAAATTACAAATATTCAATCTTTAATCTATTTTTAAAAGCATTTTTAAGTTCTAGTTTCAAACTTTATTGAAAAATATTGATTAGTGAAACAATTGATCTTACCATATTTAAATAATCTATAGATCATATTTTCCAACTTAAAAAAAAATCTTTAAACCCTAAAGTTCCTCGAGGTAGTCAAGGGGACAAAATGGATTTTGGGTAGTTGCTATAGTCGCAATATGTGCCATGATTTTCTTAACCTTCTTTTGAAGATAGAAAAACAAATTATTTAGCTTTTGAAAAATATGATTTTTATTTCAATGGGTGCTTGGGAACAAAAGTTATAGAAGAGTAAACCCAAATTTTAGTTTAGTGGGCGAAAAAAAATCCACTCAAAATTTTAAAAATAATGTTTTTTTGCATATATTAAATGTATTTTTATGTGAAGCTTTGGTTCATCTCTTTTAGATTAGTGATGTGAAAGTTAAGGACAATCTTGTTTTATTAGACAATCAAACCATCTTTTTGAAAAAATTACTTACAAGATTCATTTTTTAATTGATTTTCACAACTTTTCAAAAAACCAAGGTTTAGATGGTTTAGATTTCTTGCTAAAACAATCTCACCATTGAGATTAGTATATATTAATTCCATCTTAGAGCTATTAATGGTTTACTTTTCCCTTCAATCTTCAATCTACTTCTACTTAACAATTTTTTAATGAGTGAAAATTAGGTGTGTTTTAAAAAAAAATTAGATTCTCAACTCAATTCTTCAACATAAAAAAAATTCAAAATTATCAATACAAATATTTTATGTAAGAAGATTCAAACTTAAGTTAGAAAATCTAGTCAAGCAAAGAACCAAAAAACTTGTTCTCTTCACTTGAAATGCAAATATCTTGTAAACTTTGTGGTCAAAGTTATTTTAAGGTATGTGTGTAATGTTGAGATTTTCTTTTTGATTTTTCTTGTCAATTGGTTAGTAGTTGATATTAGGATTAGGGGAGGTTAGAGTTCAAGTTAGCTGACTATTAGCTTCCTAGGGTTGTAGTTGACTACTTAAAAACAAGGATTGGTTGCTTGTGTCTTTGTTGGTGAGTTACTATTGAAGAAAGTGTTGATGTGAGGAGTTTGGGTTTGGGTTTTAATAAAATGTTGAAACTAGGCAAAATTTTGGATCTAGGTTTTTGAATAGTTGATCCACCATGATACCGATTTTTAGATTTAGATTTGTTATCAATAGAATGGAGAAGAAGATATGAGGCTTTAAAGTGGAGGTGTTTCAAATGTAAGGCAACCAAGATTCCAAGAAGGTTGTATTTGAGAGCTTCAATATTATTGAATTTTTGTAATACATATGGCTATAAAACTCAGAGGGTATTCCTTTTAATTTATCTACTATATTGTACCAAAAAATTTACTACAATGGATATGGGACCTACAAGTTATGTACAAAGTATAATTGGGGTGAAGAGGTTGTGACTTGGTAAAAAGTTAGTAGTGGGGAAATGTTCACCAAAGTTGGACAATATTATAGATTGGGATGAAAATTGATATATAAGTTTTTGACAAGTTGATCTACATTGTGGCAACTTTTCAAGAAATTTAGATAGATTGTCCATCATTTATGGTAGGTCACAACTAGTTTGGCAATTTCTAGATTATCTTGGAAGAGGTTACAAAGTCACTAATGCGGAAATGTCTACCAAGGTTGAAAAATATCTTAGATTTTCATGAAAATTAATATTTAAATACTTGACAAGATAACCTACGTTTTGCCAAAGTTTGAGGACATTTGAAGTGACTATTCATCATTTATGCTTGGTCAAAGCTAACTATGGTAGTTTCTAGGTTATTGTAGGAATTACATGAGAGGGATTTAAAAAAAGGGAATATTGGAAATATATTTAGTATTATTTAGGGGAAATAAGGGGTATAAAAATAGTATAAAAATCATTTATAAAACAAAGGCCTCAAGCTATTCCAAACCTATATATACAAGTTTGTGACACTGACAATGTGCAACCTTTATTAATTTACAATGTTTAGTTTTTCATTTCATTGAGGTATATATGGAATTTCATATTGACAAAAGAATTCCATTCTCTTTATAAAATCTTTAAAAGCCATTGGTAATGCATTCATTCTCAATTTTCACAATTAAATCTCAAATTTCTAGCAAATTTTTAAATCAATTCTCAACCCAAACTTCAAAATCTTGAGTTCTTTCAATGTTTTTAATTATCATTCTAGAATTTAAACAAGAGAAGTTAATCTAGATAAATCATTGAAAAAGAAATGAAATATCTTAACCTCTAAATGAATCAAGTAAAGGACCTATCAAATTAGAATGAACAATCTCTAATGATTGTGTTGACACTTGTGCTTGATTGATAAAAAAATATTTTTGAATTTTTTATCATATAAATATACTTTAGACATAAGAAATTATTTCAAATCATTGGCTATAAAATCAATATTTTTTCATATCTATCTAATAGATCATTTTTTGTCCTCTCATGTGACCATTTTTCATGTCAAAATTCAATATTGACTAGATCAATATAAACACAAAGTTTTTTCATCTTTTTTATTTAAAAAAAATCTTCATGGGCCATTCATGTCTTTAAGATGAAGAAATTTTTTAATTTATCATGATTGTCTTCAACTTAAATGTCTTTCCTTGAATTTCTTCCAATACCAACCTTTCAAAATTCTTAGATTGACAAAAGAAACTTTTTTTTGATAATTAAAGAACCTTGTTCACTTTCTTAAACTATCCATTCTTAAGTAATATTAGAGTAGTTCTAAGGACCTCCTTACATGTATAAGTGGGTGGGAAAACTTCACAAGGGGTGCTACAAGTCCATGTAGCAATGGCACTTTTGTATGGCCCCAGTGGGTGAGGAGTGATACAATAAGAATTCCACATGCATTGATTCTCTCAGGATTGATTAGTCTTAGCCAACGGGTTTTTCTACTGAAATCTCTAAAACATGGAGTCGTCATTTCTTGCTTATTGATGATAGTCAAGACAATCGATGGAGCCTCCTTTGTCTTATCACTTCAATTAGCAAAGAGCTACACATCACACTCACATGTAAGCTAGCCCTAAACCCTGTGATCTTTCACTTGCAATCATGACGAACAAATCTTTTTTCTAGATAACATCGTGAAATTAATAAGTCAATCTATGTTACGAATGACATGCCTTCTAGCTTTAGAATCTAAATACAAAATTGGAACATCCTCTCATATTGGTATCTAACAAGCATCAATCACTAATAAGGAAAGTCCATTTAATTTGTTTTCTTGGAATCACAGTTCCTTTCTTAAATGACTTGATTTTCTTCAATGATTTGGTTTTTTTTCTTGCAAGATTTGTCTTTAATTTCCTTTGTGATCTTCACTTTATTATTAAAATAAGTTTCTTAAACTTTAAAATATGATAAAATATTGTAGTAATTTAAATTTGACTCATTAAACTTTAGTATCAAATATTCTTTGTTGGTTTAATCTAAGACATAATTATTTTGCTCTTTATTTCAAAAATAGACTCCAATATTACAGGCAAGTAAAAGTATTTCATGTAAAAATGTGACCATTTAAATTTTTTTTAAATTTTTTTATTTCATGATTTAAAGTGATATCTTGAAATACAAATCTTTTTATATAAAAAAAATGTCAATGTAAAATATCTTCTAGACTACAATGCATCTAGATTTGATTTAGTGATATGACTTTTGTAATAGGTAGTAAGTCTTATAAGCTTTAACCCTTCAAAGTTTGTGGTGTGAATACTTCTTGTCAGAATGCATCTTAGATTCACTACTCCCCAAACCAATTAACATCAAATTTTAAATAGTAGAGATATTATTATGATACAAAGTTTAAGAAGATTTTACGCAAATTTTATTAACAAAAAAATTGATTCTTTGTTAGAAGAAAAAAAATCAAGTGAATTATGATGATTGGAATTTAAATCTATGGAAATTCATAATTCAAAAAATATTTCTAAGTCAAAAGAAAAATGACAACTCATAAAGAAGTCCAAATCTAGGAAGTAATTCCAATTTTATGAAAAATTCTATTGAATTATTAATTGTAATTCTATTGAATTTTCAAATTTATAAAGCCCTCATGCCTCAGTTATTAAATTATCATTTCAAA
This sequence comes from Straminergon stramineum, assembly GCA_963920665.1. NCBI lineage: Eukaryota > Viridiplantae > Streptophyta > Bryopsida > Hypnales > Calliergonaceae > Straminergon > Straminergon stramineum. The sequence goes on along the minus strand of OY987264.1, from coordinate 13,634,644 downwards.
TGTTATATAGCAATTTTTGGCTTTTGTTAAAAGCAAAGCATTAATAAATTTGACCTTGCCACAAATGTTGGTGAGCAATTTGAATTAACTAAAATCTGGAGGAAAATATAAGAATAAATTTCTATTCTATTAAATGTTAATTCTACATGTTCAACACACCATACTGATTTTGGTATCAACAAAAATTTGAAGTTAAATGAAACCTTTCAAAGAGTATACTTTTGGTATATATTTCTTGACAAATTCTCTTTCAAGTCTTTTTTGCAAAAAATATCTGATTTTGGACAAACAAGATTATTATTTTTTATTTTAAATAATTTTGTTTAAGGTATCTATTACATATCTTGATTTTTTAATGTTAAGAGATAATGGGGGAATAATTAAATTGCAATGCCATTTATAAATATTCAACATAGGGTAGGTGTTTAGATTGAAAATTTGAAGCAAGAGATTGAACTCTAGTTATCACATGTGGCATGTTACTAATGAAACTTAGAGAGTTTTTTGATGCCCCCTTATTACAACAAAAAGGAAGGAACAAGAAAGCTTCGAAGAAAGAGCGACAAAAAGTTCTCAATTGTTGAAGATTCTCAAAATATAGATTCTCCCCTTGCATTTTGAAAATATAGAAGTTCACTATTCATGATGAATTAGATGGCTAGCCTCAAGTTTCAGAAAAAGAAGAAGATGAAAATCTCTTTAAAATATGTTGTTACAGTTATTCTAAGTCATCTATAAAAATTAGATTAATTCATGATGAGTGCATTTTTCTCTGCATCTTCTTTGTGTTGGGCACTTATATTGCAAGAAAAATGGAAACATGTACACGATCTATACAAATTCTTTGAGTCATGGAGCTAAGACTATCATGTCAGTGTCAAAAATGCAACAATGTAAGCCATAAAGGTAGAGGTGATAGAATAAAAATGCAAATCCAATAGTTCAAGCCCACATTCATAGATTTAATTTGGAATTCATTTTGATTAGAACTTCTGGAGTTGAAAATTCCTTAATTTCACCTTCTAACTTTGCACCTTTAGCACCAATAAACCCAATGCTTTGGTTATTAGACAACCATGTTCTTTTTGTAGGTGAACTATGTTTATTTGTCTTACCTCAAGTTATTTTTAATATATGACATGCTTCAACCACTCCATTTGAATCTATGCTAGAAATATCCTTTTTAGTCATATTCTTGACCATGGCACTATGAGGATGCTTTTTGCAATTTTTATAACATTAAATTTAAGGGTTGAACAAATTGATGAAAAGACTAAATTTTTAAAAATATGTATTTAATTGAAATCAATAATACAATATATGAAGCGACCAAAAGTATTTAATTACAAGAAGAGACAACATTCAATTTTTAGGCTTTGAAAATTAATTTTTGGATTGAAATAGTCATGAATATTGTTGAATGAAATATAAACTCATGTCAATTGGAATTAAGATTTGTCAAGATCATCAAGGACAATGGCTAATACATCTTATAAATTTTTCATTTGTATGGCTGACGTATTGTATTGATGATGGTATATTTTTTTATCAATAAAATCAAACTAATGAAGGAGGTGAAGTTTGCTTTATCTAAAAGATATAAATTGACAAGTTTGAGGAATATTTTTTGGCACGAACTTACAAATAATTATAAGAGACATGGAAAAATCTCTCTATCTTTTATCTTTAAATTCAAAAGGATTTAGAGGAACAACAAGTCCCCTCATATTTTCTACAAGTCATAAGTACAAGTAAAATGATTGTATTGGTAATAAATTACAAAAACTACAACAGAAATTAATGCAATTGCTCAATCTATTCATTATATCTATACCTAAAGGCTATTCTTTTTCTTTTCTTGGAGAATGTGTCAAGTCAAAGGGAATGTATGACACACTTCAATAACATAAAATGCTTCAATACTTCATAAATAACAAAGGCCAAATGGATGGTTTGGTCAACATACTTTATTCCAAAGATTCCTCCAAGATTAGTGCACTTTGTTAAAAACATTAGTTTTTAGAATAACTTAGAAATCATATATCCTTCACCATCAAAAATAAAGTGAACCATGTTTCCTTACCAATTATAAATCAACCGTAGACTCAAATTTAGTTTTTCAAAATCAATTTATCTTAAAGATTTTGAACTTTAGAAGTTCTATTTTAATATGAAATTTACTAATTTCTATCCAAACTTTAATTGTAAACTTTTTTGTATTTAATTTAGATTTGAAAATTTATTAGAATTTTCACCTAAAAGATCTCCTTTTCAAGCACTTTCCAAAAAATCCCATCATAAAAGTTTTCTTAGATAGAAAAATTTAAATAAAATATGAATATATCAAATTTTACTTTATAATTTGAAGTAGTTCAAAGTAAATATTTTTAAGGTTATGAAATCTACATGCTTGAATATCAAAATAACATGAATTCCAAATTACATCAAAAACTCTCTATTCCATAAAATTTGGAAGCACTACTATACAGAATATTTAATGTCTGAAAAGAATCTAATGTATTTGTGAGGATAAAATCATTGTATCATGAAAAAAAAGGTGATAATAAAACAATATTGACATTCCTAAACCACCTGAAATTAATATTACACAAAGATTGATTTTCAATATTTGTCCATGATTTTTTGAATATCTCAAAAGAAGGATAACAAATTATTTAGTATTTAGTATTTTCACTATTAATCAAAAAGTTGAATAATTGGAACAAATTTATATGTAATTCGATATATAAAGTGTTGACAAAAGAAATCTTGAGAAGGTCCCTTTTTCAATATTTATTAAAATTATGATATACCTTATTGATTTCTTTTATATGAATTGAATGTCATGCTAAAACTTCTTGATAGAGATGAAAGCATTTCTTAAAACTATGACAAATAAAAATGATTAGATTTTAATTTTATAATTAAAATAATGGTGATTGAAATATCTTATCAAATTTATGAGTAAGACAATTATCATCTTTGAAATTCCTAAAAGATTTAAAATATGAATAAAATGACTAGAAAATCGATGAAACATTCTTTGTCAAATAATCAATTAAACTTGATGAATGCAATTTGGCAAAAGTCTAAATTTTTTTTAAATTCATGCAATTCTTTTGAAAAATAATATCTCTAAAATTTTGGAATCTATTTTTAGAAATGTTTTTTGTCGACCTTGACCACTAATGTAGTGCCTCTTGTAGAGTCATTCTAGTAACATTGTAATATTTATCTAAGTGTAATTGATATATATATGGAATATATTTAGAGTCAATAATTGAAATAACACTTCAAGTTTTGTAAGTTTTTTTTAACCCTTGAATGTTGTGTTGGTGACCGTGGAAATCAGCCATTTTGGAACCATGTGACATCATCCACTTTAGAAAAACCAAAAATACACATTGGGAGTCAAACTACTATAGAAGATATTTCCTTTCCATCCCTAATTTTGAAGATGAATAGTTGCAATTCTCTCCTACACAAGAGAATTCCTTGGCATTCATCGGACAATAATTGTCCACGACGTTGTTCAAGGGTTAATTCCTACTTTTTGCAAGAGTGGGACCTGCATCCAAAATAATCTAAATAAAAAACAATCCAATGTGACCTAGGACATTCAATCATGCCTTTTTGTCATTCTCTAAAAAATATAAGTTGAATAAAAAGTCAAATGCAATTTAGAACAATAGAAAACTAGAGACCAAATAGAAGGTGACATTTAATGACTTTTAGGATAATCCTAACATGTGTGGTGCTTTTTGTAGTAACTTCAATTTTTTGGACATCAAAGTTCTGAATGCATATCTTCATCTTGAACATGATGTTGGCCTTTGCATCCCGGGCAGGTCACTTCCTTGCAATTTAGTGAATCAGGTGTGTTACTGGAGCATGTAAAAGAGGTCTATTCATAATTAGATTCCTTATAAAATATTATAATATTCCTGTATGTTCACTTAATATTTGAATATATTCTAAGAATATTCTCTCTATATACATTCAAAATGAATTTACAAATCTTTCACAAGATTTTTTTTATAAATTTATTTCATGTTAATTAACAACTACTTATCTTTTAACTCACAAAGTGTTTTTAAGTGAAGGCAAGTGAATTCAATGGGCTTTGCATTTAGGAATTAAGAAGCTTATCTTTAGAGACTTATACAAAGAAGTTACCCAATAAAATTTGTGTTTAGTTCTTAAAAGGATCAAAGGTGATGATGAAAACCTATATATGGTGTACATGGTGACTATCATTGGCCAAAAAATTCTAAAAATAGATCCTAAAAAGTCTTAAGGAATTATTCCTTCAAATATTATTATTTTTTTATGGAAATGAATCATTCAATTTAAAACATCCACCAAATCACATTTTGAGCTTCAATTAATTATTAAGCAAGGAATGTCATCCCTAACTATTGTTGAAAATACACTAGATGATACAATTTAACAAAATTGTTTGATTGAGAAAGATTATAAACATAAAAAATAGGAATTTTTCCTCTTTAGTATAAAAGCTTTAAGATTTGACTTCAATTCTATAGAAAATCATAACAAAATTATTGAACTAAAATAAATTTATAAATGAATTTTGAATTGTCCAATGTTCTAAGAGCATACTTATGAACAATTTGTTTCATGCCTAACAAATTTGGGCTAGTATAAAAAAAGACAACAACAATTGTTTGAAGTCATAAAAATTAAGGTCAATGACATTGTTGTGATTGTTTAAGATCATCTATTTGTAAATAAAATAGTTACACTTGAATGTGCTAGGTGCCTATTATAATTTTTTTTAACAAGTTTGTGTTTAACAATTTGACCCCTAAAGTTTTTTGACTATGTGTTAACCAAAAACACTCCCAAATTGCCACTTCTAGTACAAGTAAAAAATTTAGAAAAAAACCATTTTGGGACACATGTAATCATAGAATCTTTTTGCATATTGGTTTGAGATGTGGAAATTTCCACCATGTGGATTGCAAGATGTTAGCATTTGAATTGACAAAAATCCTTTTTTTGGTCCTTTGGAAAATAAGGCAGTTGCACTTTACAAGCTAGGTCACAGTTTTATGAAAATATGTCTAAAATGGTGATAGTTATTTGGATTGATTCCTCAAGGCAAGTTGGCTACATACTTGAAAAATTTCAGATTATTTGAAATTGTAAAACATATAGGAAAAAATAGTAAGTAGAAAAAAGTAGAGAATGATTCAAATACTAAATTATTAATAATTAAGTTATGGAATTGAAAAATGCCAATCCCAATGGTTGTAATATTATAACAAAAAATCTACATCCTATGATTTTTTTTCAAAAGCTATTAAAAATTGAGTTAAATAAAGGACTTCAAAGTTTATTTTAGAGTACACATTCCATAACCACCCACAAACTAAAACTCTTCATAACTTTCATCTCATTGATCAAAATGGAATGATTCAAAGATTTCCATGCATATATAAATCTGAAAAAACAATTTCAAATTTTTATTTCTAGAAAAAAGAATTTTTTCTAATCTGCTTGAGTTGTCCAAGTTGAGAAACAAACAACATTTTGTATTGTAACTTTTCACTTGTATACTCAAATGAAATGAAATTTAGCACTCATAGTAGATATTCCTCATCCACACCTTGTAAAAAATTTCAGCATAAATAAGCCCAAATTCTGCTCACATTTACTTGCCCAAAAATCTTGCACAATAGAAAAAAATGGTACATTTAGGTGTCTCTACCTTAGAAGCAATCATACAAGGTTTTTTTTTTTAAAACACCTTGTAATTTGCAATTCTCTCTCATGTAAAAATGAAGGAACAACTTAGTGGAGGTTATTTCAAGTAAGGAAGGTCAAATTGTCTATTATTTGTGTAACTAAGATCACATATTATATAGCTAGGAAAGGTAATAAAATAGGTAGTTTGAGTCAATAATTTTCTATCATTAATCCTAAACTTTCATAGTGTTCTTATTACAACTCTTTCTTTCTCAGATGTGTTCTTAGACCATAGTTTTGGCTTGTATCTCAAAGACAAACCATAGTCATTGCATTGTCATCACCCATGGACTATAATCCTTGCTTATTCATCTTATTGAAGGATGGTGGTCTTTATTGTTTATTATTATCATAATTTGATGTTCTAATAGAATTCAAACATCATTAATATTTCATATGTACATAATTCAATGACTAAATATGTTATCATTGCATTGTTATATGCACTACGTTGTGAAAATAAGGGCAATAACACATATCATTAAACAATTCAAATTCAATCTTCTCTCTTTATTTCTATAAAATAATTGACTATAGTCCCTCCCACACACATCATTCAAGTTCAATTATCATTTTCTTCTCACACTTACTCAAGCCAATTTTCTTTAATTACTCACTTGGAATTATCATTCTACACTAGAGTCATCTATAATTAGTTAATTACAATACCTTCCATTAGTCAACTTAACATTAGTTGTTGTAGAGTTGTTACTAACTCTATTCATTTATACACTCTTGAAATATTGGAAACAATCCTAGCTATCATCCACATAATCCTCCATCATGGATAATAGATTATTCAAATTCTTACAATTGATTACTTACTATTATAGCTAGGCATTTCCACTTGAATGTATATGTTCAAGAATTTGTTAAACAAATAAAGGTCCAAATCTAAATCCAAGTTTTCCCAAAGAAGTTGATTAGGTACAACTCCCACTTGTCCACTCACTATGCTGTTAGTTCACCAAGAATTTCAATGGATCAATTTGAAGAAGAAAAAATTGCCAATGTTTATTTCACTCATTGAACAAACACCCACTTTTAATCTTAGTCAATCTCCTTAAGGTTGTTCTCACTTGGTCTTCTCTAACTGTTCTTAAGTTTAACTATTACTTTGAAGCCAATGCACATTCCCACTTGCAGTAGTTGGTACTTATTGATCCTACTTGGCAGGTGAGATGGCATATATATAGAAGAAGTATTATGCCAACAAATATCTGGAAAAGTAGTAGTTAGGTCTTATTTAAGAAATACTTAAACATCTATAGAAATGAAGATTTGAGAAATTTTAGGCCATTCTTATCAATTTGGCCTCTAGATGGGCCATTACAAATGAATGGTGTTTTAGGGCTATTCGCAAAAGCTTTGTGAATATTTTCTTTCTCGTAAGAGATTGATATGAATAGTTTTTAATTTGAGAAATCTATATTGTGAGTTTCTAGGTATAAAATTGGGCTTCAAAAGTTGGTGATCTTGATGAAATTAGCTAAAGTTGATCTAGAAAATAGGAGATATTGTATACAACTACTTTCTAGCTTTGAGTATTGGAACCACTTGATACTTGTGTTTAGTCTTTGGATCTTTGTATATGAATCTCTGTGAAATTCTTGAAAAATTTGGTTGCAATATTGGCATCAACTTGATTGTAGTCGGAGCTTATGCAAAACAATTATTTATTGCCTTCAAACATTTGCGGAATTGTGGAATTCTACATTGATGAAGAAGAAAGAAATTGCAAATCTCTAATAGAGAAAATAGATGAGGTTGGAGGACCCTACAACAACAATAACTTACAACTGAATTCTTCAATGATAGGAGTGTCCAACAATCCAACTTTCAAGAAGTAATGTGATAGAGACAATGACCGAGCTACCGCACCCAAGAATCCTTCTCCATTCAGAAAGAACATTGGAAGTAGGACGATGGGCAAGTGGGTCAAACTACACTTAGAGGTACCAATACCATTACTTTGCTAGGCCTATGTCTAGTGTCATTTTTTGAACTTTTAAAGCTCTCAATCACTTTGATGTTGTCATTTTTTTAATAAATTTCATGGATGAATAATATTGCAATGCATCCCTTTGATTATTTGGAGAAAAAATTTCATAGATGAATTCCTCAAAAAGACATGAATCAATAACTGCAAGGCTAATTTTAGTGTCCACATTACAATATAGCACTTTAAAAGGATATTTTTATCCAAATTTTTTATACTTCTCAAGCATAAAACTACTAAAAAGGATTATTAGTAATTAAATCTTAGATACAAAATTGTGTAATTTTTTAATTAATTGATTGATTTTTGATAAATTATTAATTTCTTAAAAAAACCCTTTAAACACTCAATTTCTAAAATAGCTTACATAGGGTCCTTGATGCGAATAGTATATACATTTTTTGTTTAACACATTCAACCATCACTTGGATTATTTTTTATATTGAAAAAGACATTCACATATTTTTACTTCTGAATATTATAGAAAATAGAAAAGTATTCAAATTGAAGCAAAAGAGTCATTTTCTACTCTATCATATGATTAAATATACACATGATTTTTTGGGATTCAATTACATTATTTATTAGAAGTTAAACCCTTTTCTATCTTTAGATAACTTGACAAGCTAACATCTAAACTTCCATTAGAACTTTAATAAATAATTTTTTTTAACATGACTTGAATGATTAGTCAAAAAGGATTGAACTGCCTATAATTAATAGTTTAGCTTTACAAAATGATAGCTAAAAAAAATTAAATTACAAATGTTACTGGATTTACCCCTTTTTTTGGTACCTTTGAAGGTGATTTGACCCAAGTGCATTTACAAGAAAGCTACAATTTCAAACAAGTGAATAGCAAGTGAATGTCATTAGCATGTGAATGTTATTAGCACATATGTATGTTAAGCACTTTTGAGTGGATAGTGTAAAACTATGCACCATGACAAAACAAATTAATGAAAATTTAATTTCAACCTCACCCCCTCTGATAGTTTTGGTAGGGTCCAATTTGTAAAAGATTTTAAATTTCAATTGAAGTTAACCTTGAACCCCACCTCCCCTTCTTGTAATTTTGGGAGGGTGGGATTGCAAACAATGAATATGGGATAATCCCATACTGTTGTATCTGTATCCCATCATCTATATCTGTATATTGCTGTATCGTATTCGTATTCATACCGTATTTCATATGTAGATCTGATGGCTATTGGTTTTTCTGATGGCTAGGGGATGGAATTTTTTTGAAATGAATCGGATGGCTCCTAATTTTTGGGGGGTGACAGGGGGAATTTTTTTGAGGGGGGAGTGTGATAGACTCTTTTCAATGGATAGTCACTTGTAGCTCCACAATAGCGACAACAGAGTTGATACAATTTCACAAAAAAAAAAGAGCAAGAATAATGCACAACACTACACTAGTTCATAACTTAGAAGGGCTCTACCACAAAAAAAGACAACAAAAGTTTGAAAGCAGAGGAGATTCAGCTTTGACAAGGCCAAGTTCTTATAAAAAAAACTTCACCATGAAGACTCTTTTGAAAACCCTATAGTTTTAATAAAAGAACCTCATGCTAAAACTCCTTGTGCAACCATTCACATGTGAATATAGACACACCACTTTTGTATGGGGTTTTTAACAAAAATCTATTGGTGTTAACTAAGTCCAAGTAGGAAGAGGTCTTTGCTCACTTTGAAGGTTGACACAAGTTGTAATAGGAACATGCTACACTCATTAGTCCATTCAAAGAAGAAGGATAATTCTGGTTTGAAAGATTGGTGTGAAAAGAGTGTTTATTGGGAATGGCTCAACTATTTAAGCCTCATGAATTTAGATGACGAATTGCATCCTTGATGCTTTGGTTAAGAGGTAGCTTTTGTAATAAAGAACAAGCATGTTCCTTCCCCCGAAGGCCTTCTTGAGTCCCTACATGACAACAACGTAGTTATTGCATCCCACCACCATAGTTGGGTGGTCTATGGTAATAAGCCCCCTACCAATGCTTGGATTTGAATTCATGACCACCTCACCAGAGAGCGAAGGCCTAAGCCACTAAGCCAAGGTTGTAGATGCCTTCTTCATTCTAATGTTTGCCCAACCCTAAGAATTGGTCGGAATAGAGTATCAAAGGTTTTGATTATACTTATTATGTGTAATGAACTATGCCTACAAATCAAAGAATATCTTAGGGTGATTGCAAGAAAGACTAGTACTATTTTGCGTCACATTTGGAATGGAGTTGTTTTGTGCTATAACTTTTGGAGTATGAACCCAATTGACTTGAAATTTTTATTGGAGATGGATAACTTGATATTAATTAGATCCCTCATTTTTCAAAAATTTTAAAAAATCAATTTATAATTAAATTTTAATTTAGCTAATTTATCACACTTTGCAGTTTAGGGTTTTTTAGTACTAGGGAGTATCCAAAATTAATGATATGGAGATGAAATTTGTGTGGTCTATTCCCACTCTAGTCACGCATGTGCCTACCAAAGATCTCTTAAAAAAACATTATTTTATGTCCTCTACATTCATGCAAATAGGGCTCCCTTGTGCAAGCAGTTCTGAACATTGAAAATGGTTTCAAGATCATTCTCTTCGTGAAATATCTTCAACATTAAGTCTTACCAAATTTACAATTTTTAGTTTCTTTGAAAAAAAAATTTCCTATTTTTTACAAATTAAAATGTGAAAGTACCTATTTTCATGAGATTTTGCACTTTTCTAGTTCTCCTACTTAGAGAATTTTTCTAGGCTTTTCCTTCCTAGGGTACCTTTTTCTTAAAGGTTTATATATTAAACATATTTTTTATATTTTTTAAAAATTATTTTTCTAACTATATAGTACTCCCGAAAAAATCATGAGTACTATGCAAAAATGCTACACAAAACGGACGGTCTTTCTTGCAATGACCCCTCACTCAAAAACTAGACCACTAGTTAGTTCCTCACAATATCTATTTCACCCAATTAGACTATGAACTAATAAAAAATGTCCAATTATTACTTGCAGGTTGTGATCCCTATGGTAGTCATTTGGGTCTTGAGATCTTTTTTTATTTATTTTTCATTTTTATTAGAATTTATAATCAGAAGGACCTAAAAAGATTGTTTGCATTGCGTTTGGTAGAAGTCCCTACAAATACAAGGAATGATTCTTGAAAGTCTAGTAGCGCCTTGAGCACTTTTATTTCCTACATTCAATATCTATTTTGGTATTAGAAACTCAATTAGGAGTTTAAGATAGAATTAAGCCCAATTGGCTAAAAAAGTGAAATGACACCTGAACTAGATTATATATGAATTAACCTTCTAAGTGCATCAAACAAAGCATAGGCTATAAAATATCCCACTAAGTTCTAGGAATTCCTATGGATGACCCATATAGAGGTCACCATCCATTTTGTAAGAATTGAAAAAAATCACTTTACACCATGCAAGTAAAATTCAATCGATTCAAGAACCATGCACCTAAAGATTGGAGAGAGGTATTTCAACATAAAAATACACTGGAATTAGAGCTCAATGGCAAATTCTCTAGTTCATCTAGATTCCCTATTATGTGAATGATTCCTCCCTAGAGGAATTAAACATGAGGTATTTGATTTTGATCCTCCTACGAATAGTGCAAGGTGAAAATTTCATGTTGAATTTTGTATTTGGAGATGTCCTAGAAGTTATCCAAAATGTTTTGGAATTGTAGAAGACTCCATGGAAAATCAACCGTATTTATCAATGGTGGAAAATTCATGGAAATTACCAAGTTAGAGGTAAATCCCATTAAAAATTCAGATAATTGATTTTATCATAAATAAGCTCCTATCCAAGTTTGAAGGCATTCCAATACCGACAAGTATCGAAATTGGTGACTACAACAAATTTTAATGAAATGTGAAAACATTTTATGGATTGAGTGGCATATTGGGAGCTTGCAATGTACAAACAAAGTCAATTCAAAATCCTTCTTACTTTCTTAGACCTTCCAAGCAACCCAGGCTAGTCAAATTCATTGAAAAATATGAACTCCAATATTTAGGTTTTTTACTTATTCTTTGATTTGGAATTCAATGGCTTTTACAAGTCAAATGACTTGGATGAAAGAGTTAGTGAGTCTTCTAGGCTACTTGGGCCTCTTGGAGCCATTAGCGTAATCTCTTTTTTATTTGGAGCATTTCTCCAAAGGTTAGAGCAATCACAATAGTAGGTTAGATTTCTAGTAATTTGTAGTCATTTAAGTTTTTCTCTAAATAGTTTGTGAGGTAATTTGAAATAGGGAGGAACCTTGGAACAAGTATAAAAGTTCACTCCCTCCTCTAACTTTGCAACCCTTTTTTTATTTCTTGTTTAGCCAACTCTTGACTTGTTGACATTTTGGCAATTTTCAAAAAAACTTGCTTTTGAATTGCATTTGGAGCCATTTTTCTCCCTTTTGTTGAAGTTTGAGCTTGCTTCAAAGGTCGTTGGGGTCCCTTTGGATTAGCTTTTTCCACTTTGAATATATTTTGAAGTTTGTTCACTAACCATTATTGTGTTTCTATAGTTTTTGGAGTCATTTTAGTACTAACCATTCCATATTGAGTTCATTGTGTAGGATTTCACAAACTCTTTGCAGAAAATCACCCTAGAGCCTAGATGTATGAAATATGTGGTTTGATGTAGGTTAAGACTCATTTGGAAGGTAATGTTTGTTGCAATGCTTCAAATTCCTACAAATTGTTTAGTGAACAAGTGTTGTTTTAGTTTGGAAATCCCCCTTGAAAATAGTAAATCCTTGCTTTTATACTAACTAAATTTTTTTATACAACAAAGCTATCATCTTAATACTAACTTTTAAGTCTTAAAATTTGGGGTTAATCCCTTGAATGACAAAACTATTACCCCTAACTAACCCTTTTGTGTCTTCAAATTTGAGGTTAATCCCTCCATATGGTAAAGCTATCGCCTTTCACTATTTTTTTAAGTGTTTCCTTTATTGGATTTTGCTTGTATGGTTTCCCTTGAAAAAGAGAACCCATTTTTTTCCAAAAAGGTTTGTTTAGTTTAGAATAAGAAATTTAGACCTTTGGTTCAAATTAGCTAGTTGGCCAAAGTTCAAAAATAGAAGTCTAGCCAAAGTAGGAATTCAAATACAGTCTAGCAGCCAAAAGTTCAAAAGACAATCTAGCAAGACTACCACATTGTAGGCATTGAAAAGATAAGTTGGTATTTGGGAAATCCAAGGCTTGTGTTGGAAAGTCGGACTAGTATTAGAGAAATCCAAGGCTTGTGTTTGGAGAGTTGGACACAGTATGTAAGAAAGAAGTCTAGGAAGATAGCTAAATTCTTGGATGACCATCTAATATGCGGAAAAGACTAAAAACAACGTAACCTTGCTAAGGAGTGCTAATTATCCCAAAGTCTAAATTTTGAGCTCTACGATTAGTTTTTTTCAGTCAAGCTTTGAAATATGAAATTCTAAACATTGGTATGCCTTGTTGTTTCTCCCCAAATTCCAAATACTACTACTTGTGTAGCCTAACGCCACCTGAATTCGAATTCCTAGCTGTACAACGGAAAGTTAAAAATCAAAAGACAGTTTGAATTCCAAGCTTTGACAATGGAGCCCATAGTTCAAATTAGAAAGAATTTCAAGTCAACCCTGTAGGTTGACCTGACCTCACAACCACGTTGCAATTGCAAAAGCCTATCTAGATAGATATAGATAGTAGAACCACCCATTACCAACCAGGACCTATGGACAATTTATAGGAAATGGGAAATTCAATAGAGATATGACTGATTTCCAACCATTGGTAGTTCTTGGTTTCCAACCATCATCTAGCTATCATTGTCATGACATATTTGCTTAGTTTTGAGAGCCAAATTAGTCTTTGGATGAGCAGTTATGGAAGATTCTACATGTTGGGGATGGGTGCAAGCCAACTTCTTGCTTCCAAAATTCATAACAACTTGAATTTAAGGAAAAAAATTATGAAAATTTCACAACGTCCATCATTCCTATCTTTCTATAGGGCAAAAAATTGAGATTGCCTTCTATTACTCCACATCATGGGTGATTGCAAGAAACACCTGTCCTATTTTGCATCACACTTTCAATGTGGTGGTTGTTTTGTGCCATAACTATTGGAGAAATGATTGAATGAACATGAAATTCAAAATGTAGGTTCCTCTAGCACTGATGAATGAACACAAATTAATCTGAATTTTTCAAAATTATTTTAGGGTGTGAAGTTGAATTTCATTTACATGTCACATTTGCGGTTTTGATAGTTTTTAGTACTATTGAGTACCTTTTTTGAAGGATTACATCGTTAAAACTGGATAGTGAGCTGCTGTAGTGGAATTACAACTTTTGTGGAGAGGGATTTGCAAAATCATGTTTCAATTGCCTTTGGCAATGCTCCGATGTGTGCAACGTTTACACAACATTTTCTAAGTAATACAAAATATTTTCCAATTTCTTCTTGCTCCATTCAGTAGTTCTCTCAGTTGGCAATAATGGCCACTTTTAAATTTATTTTTCCAAAATCATTAACTATTTTTCAAAAATGGGAAAGTTCCAGCTTCATTTTCTGGGGTAAATCAAAGACATTGTCAGAAAATAGTAGTCCAGGGTATAGTGTAGGACTCCTTAGTACTGGGCGGGGCCCACTACGCCTGCAAATTTGCCAACATGGATGCCAGGGACTGTCCCAAAACATCATCCTTCCCTGACATCTTCTACTGTCATCTACTACCATGCATCCACATGTATTCCCAATGTTTCATCTCGATTCCAATCAATGGTCCACGTTTCATCTCCCGTACCCTTCATAGTACTCGTAGGACTGGTAGTACTAATAGGACTGACGCAGCGAAAACCGAAAACGCAACAAATAGGACAAGTGTTTCTTGCAATCACCCTCATGCACAAAATGCTTAAGTGGTTGGTAATGGGTGGTTCTACCATATAGGAAACATCTCCACACTCTAAATTTGCTCCACATTTTGGGCTATACACTTTGGTTCAAAAAATTCCAACTTCTGGTGCTCTACCTCTAGTTTCTATACACCGCAAATTACAAAATAGATGCAAAACAAGTAGAATGAACTTGCATGTTTAGTATTTGGAGGCTTAGAACAAAGGGAGAGATTCAAAAGTAAAGATAGACCATTCGTTAGGGAATATTTTGACTCCATTTATCCACAAACGTTGACACAAATGTTTAGTGTCCGATGGATGACAAAGTATCTTTCTATGTGGGATAGAAGTGCAACTATTCATCTTCAAAAAAATTTGTGGAAAGGGAAGATCTTTTGCAAAAGTTTAACTTCCAATGAATATTTTTGATTTTTTTAAAGTAGATGATATCAAACTGTTCCAAAAGAAATGATTTCCATAGTCGCTAGTCCATCCTTTAAGGGTTTATCAATGTTGGACTGTGATTAACCTCTAGAGGACCAAATGGCATTTTTTAGTAGCATAGTGATTCTAGGCAACTCACTATAAATGGAATTTTTATTTTTTATCTTTGAAATTTTCACATACCATATGCTAGAGGAGTAGCTTTAAAGCCCCAATATATTCCTAACTTTTGACTACATGGTTAAAGCATTATTGTGTGATATGTAATTTTCATTGTTCGATACGAAACCAGCCAACTAAAATAAATCCTTTAAAAATCACTTTTTTAAGAAATAAAAATTTGACATGGATTTTCTAGATTTATATATATGAAGTGCTGTGAATCATTCCATTTTGATTAATGAGATGAAAATTATGAGGAGTTTTTGTTTGCAGGTAATTATGGATTCTCTACTCTAAAACAAACTTCGAAGTCTTTTATTTAACTAGATTTTTATATTTAAAAAAACAAACTAGGTGCACATTGTTTATTACAACATCACAACCATTGGGATTGGCATTTTTCAATTTCATAACTACATTCTTAATAATTTCATATTTTAAATCAAACTCTATTTCTTTAAGTTACTATTTTTCTATAAGTTATATAATTTCAAATGATCTAAAATTTTTTAAGCATGTAGGCAACTTGCCTTGAAGAATGAAACCATGTAGCACCACTATTTAGGGCATTTTTTCATACAAATGTGACCTTGTGAAGTGTGGTTGCCCATTTTTTTTAAGAGCCAAAAAAAGAACTTTTGTCAATTCAAACACTAATATCTTGCAATCTACATGGTGGAAATTTCTAAAATTTTATCCACATTTTCTCAAACCAATGTAATACAAGATCCTTCAGTTACATGTGTCCAAAAAGGCAAAAATGTTTTTTTCTAAAATTTGGTACTTGT
This sequence comes from Straminergon stramineum, assembly GCA_963920665.1. Lineage (NCBI taxonomy): Eukaryota > Viridiplantae > Streptophyta > Bryopsida > Hypnales > Calliergonaceae > Straminergon > Straminergon stramineum. The sequence goes on along the minus strand of OY987264.1, from coordinate 13,618,577 downwards.
GCTAGAAATGACAATTTTGGAGCATTTTTGGTGAAAACATAGTCAAAAACCTTTAGGGGTTAAAAGACTAGGAGAAAAAAACAAAAAGAATAATAATTGACTTTTACAGATTCTAGCATTTAGTTATAGTTGGAAGAAGTTAAACTTCAAAGTTTGTTTGATTCTTAGTCAGACAAATTAGCAAGAATCTAGGAATTAGATTTGATAGGATTTGATTACACAAAATATCTTAAAAGAAATAAGACTTTGAATTTTGAAAAGAATGCACGAAAAAAAAAGCTTTTGAACAATGAAGAAGGGATTTTAGAACTATTTTAATTGTTTGTACAGTTCTATGATATGCCAATTTCAAATACAAAAAAGCATACAATGGAAATCCATGGGCTTTACAATGAGATTACAATAATGGTTTATAAAGATAGAACAATCAAATCTATGGAGTTTGAGGTGAGTCTTTGATTTCCTTTTCCTCCAATTGCTTTATTTTGCAAAAACAATAAATTAGAATGAGAAAGTTTGCATTAGAAGTTAGGTTTTAGATTCAGACCATTAGGAAGTTTACAAAACCAAGCTTTGAATTTAGAACTTGTTAGGTAAAATCAGTAGATTTCCAAATTCCAAAAAGATATTATAGATAGAAAATAGATAAAAACTCCAAAAGTTACAATGGATGAAGGTTAGTAATAAAAGTGGATGAAAAGCTAGAAAATATATCCAAAGAAATCCAAGAAGGAATTTGGGAATCTAGAATAGAAGTAAAAGTAAATTTAGTAAGTTAAAGTAAAATAAATTAGTGGATGAAGTTTGAAACACCAACTAGCAGGCAAATTTCATTTGTGGATCACTTTTGCTAGGAAGGTTAAAAGCATAAGTGTTTAACCTTTTTAGAAAGATAATTTTAGTGAATTTAAAAGAAAATTACTTTAATTTTAAAAATAGAAGGTATAATTAGAAGTCTAAAGAAGGAGTAAGTAGCAACTAGGAATTTAAAATTAAACTTAAAGAATAATTAAGGAACAAGTTAAAAGTGGAAACATTTAGGAATATTTCAAGGTCTCCAAAACTAACTTAGACTTAGGAAATACATTATTATAGAAGAAGTTAGAGTAGGATGAAGCTTTGACTCAATTGGGGACAAGTTTGGATGAAAGTCAACAAAAATTTACCAAATTAAGTCAAACTCAGTCTTAGAAAGGATATTGAAATTCCAAAATAATCCAAACATCCAAAGTTGATTCTGATAGTTAGAATAGGAGAAAACAACATATGAAGTTTCATAGTTTAGTTTAAAAGCTAAACTTCATCCGTGGATAATTTTCAAAGAAATAGTCCAAATGAAGTTAACTTTATCATTTTGGAAAGGGGATAAAAATTTCAAAAACTAAGATTACTTAACCTTTGTACTTGACTAACCCTACCAATCTTTAATTTTGGTTGTCAAAGCCAAAATGTGCCAACGTCATTCATTTATCATTGAATTGGTAAAGATTTTTTTTAGGTAAACCAAAAGTAGGAACAAACAACATTTGCCCATTGCTTGGAAGGCATAATTGAATGGCATGCTAGGCACCCACTAGGAATTCATTGATCTACGACAAAATTCTAGATCCTAGTTGTGTACATTTTATTCTAAAGATGAAGATAAAGCTCCTATACATGTTGACTCATAACTTTAACTATTTCAATGCATAGCTTGTTCAAATAAAAAACCCATTTTATTGAACACACAATCTCCCCTCTTAGTAGAACACTAGAGCTATGCTTTTCCAATGATTGACTCGCTCTAAAATGTATTTAAATGCATTAGAAATCATCTCTATTCCTACCACAACTAATGAAATTTTCTATAAACTCCACCCCATGGCATGGATTGGGTCGATACTTTGAGACCTTGGTCCAATGCTAAAGCAAGAAAAACCAGAAAAAAATACAAACTAGTGACATAACTAAAGGTTAATTTCAACGACTACAAGTCTTCTAATCCTCACCGCACCAAAATGATAACATGAGATTTTTACTAGTACACATATGACACTTGATCTTACAATCTATGAAGAAACTTAACTATTTAATTCTTTGTAATAATATATGGTACAAAATATTCCTCATGCTTTTTTTTCTCTCTTCACATCTATTTACGTTTCATGGCTTTCTATTTTCCTCTCCAATTCTCTCCCCCTAACATCTTTGCCCCTGGTCCTTTAAATTCTCCTTCCAAGCAAGTAGAAGACAAATAAAATGGCAATCCCCATATAATCGTCCTATAAACAAAAGAATATAGATGAAAACAATGATGCTAGCATGTGATTGCATAAATGTAAATCTACAAGCCTTGAACCTAGTTGTAAGTATGCACCTACAATGATTAGAAGGTGTTTAAAACACATGTGCCTAAAACCTAGGTAAGCTATAACATGGAAAAGTCTATGACATAGGTACCTATAGCATATATACTTACAACCATAGAAGATGTCTATAATATATACTCATAGGCTCATAGGCTCATGGATTCTATACTCACATGTTAGCACTTCCCTTGACCTAGTATTTATTATAACTAGCTCTATGAATTTACACTCTCTAGATATTGGAATCATTCCTAGCTATCATCCACATAATCCTCCATCATGGATAGTGGACTTCAAATTCTCACAATTGAGTATATAGGGTCTAATCAACAACAATCCTAATTACTAGGCTTATTTGCTAATATTTGTGATTATTCATTGCATCACAAAATATTACTACTAAATGACTTTTTTAGTCTAATAAGACCATAGTCTATACTCTATACTCTTATATTCAACAAGGTCATAGTCATTTATATATGCACTTGCACACAACTATAGTCTCAACATTCATATTTCTTCCTATCACTAGATATTAATATATGAACACCAAATTACACTATCAATTATTTCTATCAAAAAATTGGCAAATACTAATTTTAAAAATCAATACAATTCATTTCACCATAAATAATTGCAATGGTAGTATTACTTATACATAACACACACTTACAATGCCTAATTACTAGGATTTAAATTATCATTCCTAATCACTTTAAAGCTTTTAAAATATTGGAACAATACTTGCATTTCACATGCATAAAATTGAAAAAGAAATGACTATGGCCTTTGAATTAGAACTATCAAAAAATTTGTCAATAGAAAGGAACAAACTGGAATCAAAGACTTATAGTCTTGAAGATAACCCTTCTTAATTAAATCTAAGTGTTACAGTTCCTACACTGATTGTCAATTTGGATTTCAAAATTCATTCCAATTCTCTATACTCCTTTACTACGTGACTAGAGTCTTTCAACTAGCTATTTATAATCTCTTAACTATAAAACATAAACATACACCATTGAATTTGATAGTGGTCATTTTTAGTCTCTTTTAAACTCTATTTATTTGATAATGGACATAACAAATCAAAAAGGAAATTCATGTTACACACTTACTCAAAGATATATAAATAAATAAATATGGACCATCACTTCAAAGAACATTCTAGAGATATCCCACCTTATATGTGATTATCTAGCCCTTCACTTATAAGAACTGTTAGCAAGGGCAAACTTAGGATGCAAGAGTGAATTTGGAAGAGGAAATTATGAATCAAAATTTTCATTTATAGCCTTTTCTCTACAAAAATTAAATATTTTTTGGACTAATGTTGTACTTTTGTATGAGAATTTTTAGGCTTTAGTAGTCAATTGGTGTAAGTAGAAAACTAAAGTGAGTTGCATATTAGGTTTTTTTTCACTTATAAAAGTCATATATATGATTTTTTTTGTTAAATGTTGCTTGTGCAAACTTTCTTAGGAGGTGATGTATATGAACCCATCTTGAGATTTTGCAACCAATCCTTTTATGACCCCTCATATGTCGATAAAATTGAGAAAGTAGCCAACTATCAAATAACAATAAAAAAACAAAGAAAAATGCACTATTGTAAAGTATATGAATCATAACGCACTCTTGGCAAGATTTTGTGTAGCTTCATTTGATTATTGATTTTATAAACTAATGTCTAACTTCACATTACATTGAGAAAATGGGAGAGTTGTTATTTCAAAAAATTGACTACCAAATTAACTCAAGGACTCCCTAAGGAGGGGAATGCAAATTTAGAGCTCTTAAGGCAAAGTATATTACGGCATGAGCAAAAGAATTTAGACAAAAGATCTTCATTTTTGAAATTTTTTTCTTTCCAATAGCTACATAAATTGAATAATTAAAAAAAATTCTCCAAAAAATCATGAAGCCCTAAGTGACTACAATAGTCCCCTTGCTTATAAATCCCATTATAAATTCTTGAAGAAAATTTGTAATCTACCTTAGACTTTTAGGGGTTGAAGAAGATGAAGTAACTCAAGAGATCATTGTACTATTTCAATAGATTTGTTTAACTAACTAGTCTTCTACAATGAATACACTCATTAGATTCCTTCACTCTATTTTTGAGACACTTACAATAATTTATGTAATCAATAAATGATGAAAAAAATACTTTTGAGTTCTATCACATAAGTACTTTGTAGATTTTGAAGTCTAAATTATTTGCTTGTATTGATATGTTAAATTAGTCAACCTACTTAAAATGACAACCTTGTGAGCCTATATGGTCTAGTTGCTTGTTGCTCATGTAACTTTGAAATTAAAGGACAAGCTCATGACTACTTTTTCAAAGTTCAAAGTTACCCTCTACATGCTCTCATTTTGCAACTATATATGCATGAATATTTATATATTTATATTCTTCAGAGATATAATTACATGTCTTCTATAAATCTTAATTTTTTTAAGATTCTATTATAAAAATTTGAAATTATGGTGAATTTTTTAATAAAAAAAGAAAAAATTAATATAAAATATAGAATATGCTTACAAAAATGATTTTTTCCATGAATGTATATTATTATTATTATTATTATTATTATTATTATTATTATTATTATTATTATTATTATTATTATAGTAGTTTAGAATTCTATGACCATGCAAAACTTTTATTTTGTCATTCTAAAATAAAAAAAGTCTGCATTCCATGATTATTGGCCGAAAGTTCAAATTGCAATTCAATATTGAATTTTAGAAATTTTTCAAAATTTCAAATAGGAGTAGAAACTAGACTTGATAGGCTTCATTTTGTTAGTGGAGATCATATTCATAAAAGATTAAAAGGTCATTTTTATAGCTAGAATTTAGATATAGATAAAGAAGTAGAAGTTGCTAAAAATACACTACATGCCTACACGGTTAATTGTGACTACAAAAAAATGGACACTTACACAACTCTAGAAAAATGACTTCTTGTTCAGAATGACTAAAGAATGACTTGGGCTCCTTAATTGCACCATCGGAGCTTGCCCCACAGCATTAGAATTGTCTTGTGGTCATTGCTGAGATTTAGGGATGAAGAAATATGATGTTGAACCTTCATCCATTGGTTTTTGTCTACAACATCATTGAACGTCCAACATGGACTCAAGGAACTCCACCGTGGAGGCTCCAATGGAGTTAGACTAAAGCATTGTCATTTATAATGATTGTGCATCACTTCATAGCAACTATATAGTGACTTCTACATCATCTTATTGTACAAAATGGCTTCTTCCTTTTCTTTCCCTTTTGGTTAACTTTTTCTTTCCTTTTTCATTGTTATTTAAAATTTGATTTTAATTGTTTTTTCCTTGTTCTCCATATGAATCTTTCTTTCTTTTTTTATTTTTGAGTTATGACTTCTTCATTAATAGATTTGTTTTATTATTTATAAAGATTTCAAACTCTTTCTATTTTTTTCTTTCTTTTTAGTATTTTTGTAGTCTTTGTTTGTAGTTTTTTTTCTTTTCTCTTGTCTTCTTCATTTCTTCAAAGCTTTTCAAGTCTTTCCAATTTTTCTAGTCCTTGTTTATCTTTTTGAGTGATTTTTTAAATCTCTAAATTAACAAAAGACTTTTCCTTTGAAATCATGCATTGCTAAAGCCTTTTCTCTTTGATGGTGTATACTATTTTCTTCAAGGTCCATTATATGATTTATTTAAATTTATACTCCTATGCCAACAATGACTTTTAGAAATTTGCACCATTGTTATCACACTCCTTCTAAACATTTCATATGATTCACATTTGAATTATTAGGGGTCCCAATAAATATGCACTAAGATACTCGGATATTTGGATGTCCGGGGTGACAACAATCATTAAGTCCCATTTTTCCCTAACATAGATGACAATCTCACCTCTTTGGTGCACCTGTAGGATGACTTCATGTAATTGTTGAATGAATACTTGAAAATCTTGGACTACTACGCACCCACTCTACTACTACTTCGGTGCCTTTCACATTGTAATTCTTTGAATGATTAGTGGACATTATGTGCAACCATGATTATACTTTCCTTACATGAAGTAGGGAGACCTAGGACAATTGCATGTGTTTTTGTTTTGGAGAAGTCAAATAGGTGACCCTGGTACTATTCATGTGCCAAATTGCCAATCCTTTTAGCAAATTTGTCTATAATTTTAAATTTGAGGCTGAAAATCTAAAAGAGATTTTGAAAGATGAAAGCGAGATTGATTTTCCAACTTTTTACAATTCAAATTTTTTTGAAAAAAAATAATCTACTATGTCTAAATGAGGTCTAAAATATTACTTGTAATACACTATTAATTCTTGTATTTTATACATCCCATATGGTTTGTCTTGCCTCCTACCAGCCTACTTGTATTATGGGCTTGTCATTTCATCTCCTCATACTCACATACTTAGTAGCTTTGGAAGCCAAGCAATAAATTTGCCAAATATGGTGTATTGTATATGACATATTGACATATTTTGTATGGTGTACAACTATGAAATTTTGAATGTATTTATGTCTGACTTAAAAAATGAGTACTTGTTGTGCAATTGTCATTACATGATTACACTCTTTTTGAACACATTGGTGCAACTTGAAAATGACAGGAAAATGAATTCCCATGTCCTTTAGAAGTGACCTAATCCCTGAATTTAAGTCAATTTAGAACAACTAGGGAATGACTTGCTACGTGTTAGTCTGTCTAAACAATGCAAAAACTCCATCACAACTTCTAAATAACTACATAATGACTTTTGATGTAGCTATCCACGTCAAATGTGTAATGGGTTTGTCGTAACTTTGAAATGACTTGCAAATGATTGGTTGCATAGATGTCTACATGGAATGGAAAGAGAAAACACTTTCCATGTGGAAGCACAACAAGGTGATTGCAAGAAACACTTCATGTTTTTGTCTCAAAAACTCGATTTCTGGCCGTAGGATTGGTTCTACTATAGAATCTACCAATTTTCTGCGTCATCATGTGCCTATGAATCTCAACCGTTGATTCAGGGTGCTTGTAAATCTAAACCATCGATTCAATACTATGGAGTACTATAGACTACTATGGAGTACTATAAAAGCTGCTACGAATAGAAAATAGCAAAGAAAGGGTCTATGGACTTTTTCATTTATAGTAATTGAAAAAAACCTTAAAAAAAGCCGTTTTGCTAGAGAAGATTGTGCTTACATTATATTAAAAAATTCATTTAGGAAATTTTTTCCCTCTTCATAGACTTCGTGCAAAGGAAGGTCTCTTTGGCCCCATGTGGGCAACCAATATATTACTAATTTCATAAAAACTCATCATCAATCCTTGTAATATTAGTAGACCTCCAACATGTCTAATTTGTGGCTTTGAGTCTTCGACTTCCCATTTTTGGATAAAAAATAGAACTACCTCCCCCCCCCCCCCCAATGGCTAAGGTAAACATCCAATTGGGGTCAGGTTGAAAATAGTAAAGTAATTTTTAAAATTCAAAAAAATTACTCAATGTCTGAAACTACTACATGTACCTTCATTCCAAATTTCATGCCAAATGAACAAATGATGCAAAAGTTATGAGCAAAAACCACCTGTTCGAAGACAAGAAGACAAAAAATAGAACAAGTGTTTCTTGCAATCACCTAAGAGCCATTTTCTTAAGCCAAAATTTCTTTATCAGCTCAATGATGATAATCTCTCATCCATTTATACATCCAACGTAAAAACTATTGGTGATAATAAACTAGAAAGTCATTCATAAATGACTTCAAGTCCCCTAGTCATTTTGCAATCAAATGTGTCCAGAATGTTTGCTATGAAGTCATTTATGTAGCCATTTTTCCATAGTGTTTCTTATATAAGAGAGTCAAGAAATGTTTATTGGAGTATCCAATGGAGGCCACTAAATCCATTTCATGAAGTGGGCCTAGTAGGATGGATTTACCCTTGGGCAAAACACAAGATTTTTTATTTGTCACACATGATAAAATTTGCAAATTCTAAATTCAAATTTGCAATTAGAGACCCCAAATGAGTTAGGAGAGAGGTCTAGAACATACCCTAGACATGACACAAAACAATTTTTTTTTTTTTTACTTTTACAATTTTACCTCTAGACAACACAAAATTTACCTTTCTAGTCACACTTCATTTGACGGATTTAGGGTCTTGCATATCCAACACCATTCGTTGAGATTGGGTTCAAGCAACTCCCCGAAAATATTTGGATGAAAAACATTTTTTTCCATCCCCATGAGGCCTCCCTGAAATCATCCAAAGGACACAATGTTCCCCTGAGATGTTTCAGTGTAATAGTAAGGAATAGAATGAATAGAGCGGCTCCTGAAGTTTTGCTTTAGCGGTGGCTTGATGGATTCTCCACCGACTCCGTGATTTACGGCAAAGAGGAGGGAGTGCAGGCAGTGTGCATTTCTGCGGTGGCAATCATGCTATTTGACGTCAATCCAGCATCGATCACTTTGACAGCTTGCTAGAAAACGCCGAGTATGAATTTGCGAGGGCTGGTAATTTGCGAAGAAGCCCTGCAATCTCGCCTACTGTGGGTTGTGTGATGCTACAGAAGCTCCTCATAGTTTTCCCGAAATAGAGTCTACAATAGGATTCCGGTGACGACATAGCTTTGACTGATCGTGATCTCAGGTTGCGTTTTCCAGGCCACTCACAGTAATGGGACTGTGGCGGATTTGACAATTGCCACATTTGGCATTTGACCATGTTCCCCGTTTCATGTCTAAGTTACTTGAAGAATCGGCCATGCGTTTTGGAATCCTATGATACTTCCACCACACTTTTGGGACCGCATTCCGCTACGGTGGCTTGTTCACTTCTGATCACTGTTCTCTGGAAATTTCCCCATCGACACTATGGGAAAAACTTTTCTACAATGAAAATCTTCAATAGATAATGGTCATGAATATTCGATACAAACTTACAATGGTGTGCTTTAGAGCGACAAAATTCCGATGTTCAATCGCACAAAGCTCGGAAAGCTAGGAGTACAAAAGATCTGAGGTTGTATTTGATGGGTGTCTGGAAGTGTGCCAATTTATTACGAAACAATTCTCCATTTTAACGAGTACGACGAAAGCCTATGATTTCAAGAAACCGTTAAAACGGAAATTTAATTTAGTAATTCATTTCAAACCAACTGACGTAACTCACTTGGAGAGAATAATTATGCCATTGAGATTGTTACTATTGGAAAAAAGTTAGTGCCAGACTGTCTAACGTTCAAGAAGGTATTAAGGGTAGCACTCACTCTCCTCGTCATAGGGAGTACTTTGGAACTTCATCCAACAGATTCTTGAGTAGTGTGCTCGCTATAGGAACAGAGCTATTCCTACTCTTCTGAAGAAGGCGTTGAATGTAAAACGGGCATCTCGCCCCAGATTCTATCCATTTGATTGACACTGTGCAAGTCCAACTTATCATGAAATGCCACTGTCATAGTGGCACCGTAATTTGTAGATATTTAATGAGAATCACGTAATTTATAGCAGTTGACCTTTCGTCAGCAACGACCAAATGTTGATAAACAACCGACATTCATTAATCTCACGAGAAAATAAGAGAGAAATCGAAAATGACTCAGTCATCTCTTGAACGAACCTTGCATATTGCAATGGACTGTCGACTGTGGCGTCGTGCTGTAGAATTCGATTAAGTATGAATTTTGTGCAAAGTTTATGCCCTCAATGAAGAAATTACGGTAAAGCAGATTGCTATCTCACTGCGGGATTCAGTTATTCACGCCCTCATATCACGTAACGGCCGCTTGAATGTGGAGGCGGGCTGTATCCTCGACACCAGAGAAAAGTAGCAGATCAATATGGCTCTCTGCCACCATAAAAGCATCGACCCGTAACCAGATCATCATTGTGTTTTTCGGTTTACACAATCTCGTGAAGCACTGAAACGTAGCAAATTATTCAACATCTTCACAGGAAGTTTCACATGTGCGTCGATCCTCATGCGGGTCACTCAAGTGTAGATGCTTGGACTTCCCCTGGAATTACTTCTCAGTTCACACGGGATTCGAAGTCATTAGATTTCAGTGTCGAGAATCAGCATTCTGGTACTGGGTCGCCACATCAAGAATCTAGAATTAATTCTCATCGATCCAGACACTCAGCCACAATGGCCGGGCGGGTGATGCAGCGGGGTCTTGTTGTGGCGAGCGTGTTTCTGCTGGTGCTTGCTTCCCAGTGGGCGGCCTCGCATGCCGGTCGCCACCTGGCCGCCCCCAACACTCCTGACCGAGCCACTGTCGACGCTCATATGGCGAGGTCCGCGAAGCAGAGGAAGCTGGCCTATGACTACTCCCGCGACAGCGATGCGTCGTGGGATGCTTTCAGCTCCGGGGACGCGTCCTTCACGACGCAGGAAGTCCAAGGGACCAACGACGTCGAAGACGTTTTCGTCGACTCGCCGGAGATCGTGCACATCGACCCCAATGCGGACGACGTCTTCTTCGATACCTCCAGCGCCGACACCATCTACAGCGCCGCTGCAACGGACTCGTGAGTGCATTAATTCAATCGTCACGTACCCATTCATTCTACAGACTTAGCTCTCAAATTCCATGTCACTCTGTAAAATCATTATTTTCCATCTTCGCCCATATACTAGGCAATGCAGGGTTTACATGAAAATATCATGGTTCCACGTACAGAGCAATTGATTAATTATACGGCGAATTGGATTCTGACGTGTTCACATGGTGGAACATTGCTCCATTGATTGCTGGCGCGCAGCGGTCTGAGCTTCGCGCAGTACAACATCACCTCGGAGAAGCCCGATGCAGTGCTGGAGACGGTGGCCAAGGCGATGGGCGGGTGCGGGTCGGGCAACCCCGTCGACGACTGCTGGCGCTGCGACCCCAACTGGGCGAGCCACCGCCAGGCGCTGGCCTCGTGCGCCGTGGGCTTCGGCCGCAACGCCATCGGCGGCAAGAACGGGCCCATCTACGTCGTCACCAGCAACGCCGACGACCCGCAGAACCCCGCGCCAGGCACGCTCCGCTACGGCGTCACGCGCGACGGCCCGCTGTGGATCATCTTCGCCAAGAGCATGACGGTGCAGCTCAAGGCCGAGCTCTGGATCACCAGCTTCAAGACCCTCGACGGGCGCGGCGCGCAAGTGCACATCACGACGCAGGTGACCATCAAGCAGACCAACAACGTGATCCTGCACGGACTCCACATCCACGACGTGAAGACGTCGGCGGGCGCGACCATCCGCGTGTCCCCGACGAAGGTGGTGAAGAAAGGCCCGGCCGAAGGCGACGCGGTCCACATTTGGGGGTCGCACGACGTGTGGGTGGATCACGTGTACTTGGCGAGGGCGACGGACGGGCTGTGCGACATTACGAAGGGCTCCACCGATGTCACCGTCTCCAACAGCTACTTCGAGCAGCACAACAAGGTACGGAACGTAAACAGTGTGCTCGATGACAAGATTGACAATCCACAACTCTTTGAACATTCGATCTCCCATTGATATCATTATTGCAATTGCTGTCGCTCTGTCTGAGCACTCCTCGACAGAGCTTGTTGGACCTGAGTTCCAGGGGAATTGAATTGTGAACCCAGTTTATGCTGATAATAATTGTGTGCGTGCAGGTGATGTTGTTGGGCGCGTCACCAGCAGACACGGAGGACCGGAACATGCGAGTCACGGTGGCGTTCAACAAGTTCGGTCCGAGTCTCACCCAGCGTATGCCTCGGTAAGTCACTATTAAGTCTGCATCCATTCCACTGCGTGTGCTGGTAGCTAGTACTGGACTTCGTACATCGAGGAGATTGCGTTTCTGGAGCTTACATCAGCTAGTGTATGTAAGTACTAGCTACTCCAGATTGTCGAAGCCGTCATTTTGACTGACCAGTTGTGTGATTCCGCCCTGCAGGGCTCGCTACGGCGTGGTGCACGTGTTGAACAACGACTACACATCGGGGTGGGGCTTGTACGCCATCGGCGGCAGCGAGGATCCCACCATCCTCAGCCAAGGCAACTACTTCACGCCGGGCAAGGCGAAGGAGGTGACCAAGCGCATCTCCGACGGCGGCCCCACTTTCGGAGGCTGGCAGAAGTGGAACTGGGGTTCCGACGGAGACATCTTCCTCAACGGCGCCTTCTTCACGGGCTCCGGCGCCAAGGCCAGCTCCGCCGGAGTGTACGCCAAAGCCTACAGCGCTACTTCTCGCCCGGCCAAGCTCGTCCCCGCCATCACCAGCAGCGCCGGCCCCTTGAACTAAGCGGACATGTGTACGTAGCAGTTGCTGCCAATCACCGTGAACACGAGCTGGTGAGGTGGCAGTGTCCAGTGTCCTCAAGTTTTGCAACGACCCCGTCGACACCCAGGCGGAAGGTCTGGTTTGGACCCCAGAATGTACTGTACATGGCAACCTCCTCACTGGTGCTAGAAGGCGCTTCCAGTCTCAAGCCCAGTGAGAGACGAGTTGAATGGTTACTTCATATATAGTGGAACAGTTTTTTTTTTCTAGTCTACACAGCGTGCAACCGCTACTGAGGGTTATCTTAAGCTTGATGCTCTTGTAGAGGAGTTGACGGTAGTTTTGAAACGGTAGGGTTTTTTTCAATAGTTTCAGACTGTGAGGTTGGAGAATTCCTCGTTCAGAGTGGATGTCGACCGCATCGCCGCTGGTTGGGAATGTGACGAGAGTTGGTTTGATTCTAGATCATCGACCTCGCACTTGCTTACTGTGGTTGTTGAAGAGTTGGTACTCTGGAAGTCAGAATGATCTGAAACTACAAAACCGGTACCTAATACGGCTTCGCTGAAGTTACATGATTGCGTTTTTGGACTTCGTGAGTGACCGCGGGAATTCTTGTTGCCAGCATGGGGATGACTTTCGGGTTTGATTTTTCCACTCGAGTGAGTTTTGAAGAACTTGTTTGAGGCATGTCGTCTTGAGTTTTATGTTCTCTCCGTACAGTGGCTGCATCAGGCTGGGTTCTGACTAAATTTGGGCATGTGCAAGTATCGCCTTTATGTCTGAATGCGAAGTTGACACTGGGTTTGGATGTGGTGTCATCGGTATGAGGCATTCCCACTTGTCTTTTTGCTTGGTGAGAATTGTAGAGCTTTGTGATATTATCTTTGAAATGAGTTTGGCACTTGATTTGGCCATGGCGCTTGCAGAGGTGTCATCTCGGTAACTGTATTTAGGTCGTGTCATCTATAGCAGTGGGAATGGGCATGGCGAGAAGAGGAAAGCCCTAAGTTTTTCTGGCCAATGGGCGTATGCGGTACAGGTCTTTTGAGAATTATCCTCGTTGGGACGGAGGATAGAATATTTTCTGGTGAAAGTTGAGGACTCAATTCGCATGCACGAAATTTTCTTTCAATTTTAGAGCTTCATTTGGGGTATTTCGATTCGAAACTCGAAGTTGCTCTGAAGTTTCGTAAGCGAAGTACAGCAGGAGCGTGTTTTAAGTTAATTTTAATTTGAGTTGCTCGTTTCAATTTTCGTGTTCTGAGATACTAAATGTCAACCGTTTACTGCGAAGTAAATCTTGCCGGGATGTCAACTGTATTTTCTATTTCTGCCGGGTTGAGACTATAGTTGCGGAACGAAAGTTCGAGCACTCAAGATTGAATGCCCTCATTCACGATTACTTGCATTTGCAAATCCTCCCTCTGCGTCATCTGAGTTCGAGAGGGGATTAACGAGGACTTCATGGACACAAGTACAGTGGAAAGCTCCAGATCTCATTCATAAATGCAACCCTCAATTCCATAATATAAGGAGTCGGTGGAGGATCTGAAGTCAGGCACCGATTTCAACAAAACATCAGGAAATCACATTCTTAAGTATCATAATAGTCCTGTTCCAGTCACAAATGTTGCTCTGTCCCAGACAAAAATGGCAATTTGACTGCGTTTGATACAAAGTCACACACTTAGACACTAACTACAATTTTGTCACGCACAAGAATAAAAAAAAGTTTAAAAACAACAAGGCCCCATCAAACACAACCCCAAACACAACATAATTTCCCAAGTAATGAAACAATTGGATTTTCTTGGTAACAAAAAGGCCAGAAAAACTTAGGGCTTTCCTCTTCTCGCCATGCCCATTCCCACTGCTATAGATGACACGACCTAAATACAGTTACCGAGATGACACCTCTGCAAGCGCCATGGCCAAATCAAGTGCCAAACTCATTT